>VMDO01006348.1:0-101301 GCA_007922755.1 Pedetes capensis
ACAGTTTACATTTCCTAGAGCTTTTATAAATGAAATACTACATGTGCTCATTTTGTCTGGCTTTCATTCAGCATAATTGAAACTCATTGATGTAACATCTATCAGTATTTTATTCTTTTGTCCTGCTAAATAGTATTCCATTGTACAGATATACAAAAGTTTTTTGTGTTTACCTGTTGATAGACTTTTAGGTTGTTTCTAGATCTGGGTTATTACAAATACTCCTGCTATGAACATTTGTGCAAAAGGGTTTGTGTGTATGTTTTTTCTCTTGGCTTGTAACTAAAAATAGGATAGCTGGATCATATGGAAGGTGTGTGTTTAACATTTTGTTATACTTGTTGTTGTTGTTAGGTGCCCTCGAGTCGATATCTGACTCATAGCAACCCTCATAGGGTTTTCAATGGCTGTTTCGGGATTGCCTTGGGAGTGGATTGCCAGGCCCTTCTCCCATTTTTGCGGTGTTGGGAATTGAACTCAGGACCTCAGAGACTGCAGCACAGCACTCTACCAACTGAGCTAAATCCCAGCCCTTTGTTATACTTAGTTTGGAATAATTTTAGACTTACAGAAAAGTTTCAAAGATAGAACAGCGTTCTATATCCCCTCATCTAGTTTTCCTTGTTAGCATCTTACATTACTACCAAACATTGGTCAAAACTCAGGAACTGACAACCATCGACACACTAGCACTTCAGCTCTAGGCTTTATTTGGGTTTCCTCAGTTTTCCAGTAATGCCTTCCTTTGCTCCAGGGTCCAGTCCAGGGCATCACCCTGCATTGAATTTTCACTTCCTCTGATTCTGGTCTGTGATGGTTTCTATCTTTCCTGGTGTCTTTTGACCTTATCATTATTGAGGAATACTGGCCAGGAATCCTGTAAAATGTCCTCTGGTTGCACTTCGGATGTTTTTCCTGAACTTGCCTTATGGGTAGGGGGAAAGAATATCATGGAAGTAAAGGGCCTTTTCACTGCATCTCCTCAGGGAGATCCCCCCTATCTCTCGTGATATAAGCCAAGGCAGGGGTAAGGCTGTGTCAGCCAGGTCTCCACTGCAAAGTAACTGCTTTATCTGGCCCTCTGGGGGCCTGGAGATTTAGCTCTCCATGCTCCAGGGGGAGTACCTACTTGTATCATTTGGAAGTTCCTGTGTCCCTCATTTCTTTATTCAGGCATTTCTTTGTATCTTTATACTTAGTTTTAGATTTGGGTTCTACTCCTGCAGGTCCTCCTTTTGTTTCCCTGATTGCTCCAGCTTTGGCCATCTTGGTTCTTTCTGATGTGCTCCTGTGTGTTGGGGGACCTGGGTTTTTTAATCATTTCCTTCCTTTCGAATACCCCAGGATGCCTCAGACACACCTTGCATTGTCCCTGTCCAGCCCAACAGTGGGTCAGTCATTCAAGGAGTACTGGTTCCTGTATTTGTTAGGTGTTCTCCAGTCCAGTAGCTTCTTAGTGACCTCAGGTACAACAGAACAAAACTGTGCCATGCCTGGTACTATGTCAGTGCTTCTTTGTTATTCAGAGGGTTTTCAATAGCTGATTGTTTCAGGAGTGGGCTGCTGGGTCCTTCTCCCATTTTTAGGTTGCTGGGGCTTGAACTCAGAGCCTCAGCACGGAGCCTCTACCAACGGAGCTAAACTCCAGCCCCTGGTTCCTCTATTAGAGAAGGGTATTTAGAAAGCAGGACCCAGCACTAGGTGTTATGGCTACTGGCCTGGCATTTGTTTCCTCTCAAGGATGTGGGTCATATGGGTTATGTCAAAACACACCTACTAGGTGGGCGTGGTGGTGGTGCACACCTGTAATCCCAGCATTCAGAGGGCTGAGGCAGGAGGATTGATATGAGTTCCGGGCCAGCCTGGGCTACATAGACCATGTTGCTAAAAAACAACAACAAAAACAAAAACACATATATACAGACACCTGACAACAATAGGGGTGGGAAGAACGCACGCTCGGGGTTCCAGTCCTCCAGTTCAGCGTGGATGCCCTGACATTCCCTCTACTTCCAACCCTTCCCCAGCCCTGCCCAGCTGCTCCGCGGGGGTACATTGTGCAAGGTGGAGGTGCAGCCTATGGCGGGGCTAAGGTGGTGGGCAGTCTGCTCTTCACGCGGCAGGAATGCGATGGGGGCCGCGTTGGCAGGCCCAGGGTCCCAACGCACCGTTTCACCGCTAGTAACCCTGTACTTTGTGGTTGCGGAAGTAACCAGGCTACGGCCCGCACGTGACGCAGTAGGCGTGGCCTGCAGGGTCGTGGCCTCCCTGGCAGACCTGGTGGAAGAGAAGCACGCTGGGGGCGTGGCTTGCTCTGGCACGTGGCGGGGGTGGAGCCTGGCACGTGGCTAGGTGCGCAGGCCCAGAGGGCTTTAGCCTGGGCCTTGCCCGCGCCATGAGGCCGCTGAGTTGGCGGTTGGTGGCTGCGGCGGGTGCGGGCGTCGCCCTGGCCTTGGAGGCGCTGCCTTGGCTGGTGCGCTGGCTGCTGGCCGGGCAGCGGCGGCGGCCGCGGCGCGAGGTGCTCTTCTTCCCGTCGCAGGTGACCTGCACCGAGGCCCTGCTGCAGGCTCCGGGCGCGCAGTCCGCGGGGCCCGCCGCCGGCTGCCAGTGTAGCCTCCCGCACCGGGAGAGCTCGCTGAGCCACTTGCTGCGCGCCCTCCTGGCCGCCCGCTCCAGCCTCGAGCTCTGCCTCTTCGCCTTCTCCAACCAGCAGCTGGGGCGCGCCGTGCAGCTGCTGCACCAGCGCGGGGTGCGCGTGCGGGTCATCACCGACTGCGACTACATGGCCCTCAACGGCTCGCAGATTGGCCTGCTGCGCAAGGCAGGTAAGTCCGGGCAGGGACAGACGCGGGCACCTGGGTGGAAGAGGACTGCCGAAGGCGGACCGTGGGGAAGGCCGCCAAGGCCAGACTGAGATCTCATTTAGTGCCCCAGGAGGCCTTGTGAGGACAGAATAGCTTTAGACAGAGAAAGTAGGGTCTCCCCCCAACTCCTGGGCCCACCCCAGGTCAAGCCAGCTGGCGGGGCACAGGTGAGCTAGGCCGAGGTGCCATTCTTCGTAGAACTGTCTTTTGACCTGTGTGTGAGCAGGTTCCCGTCAAGGAGGGGAAGGTTGGGTGGGGTTCCCACCCTTTCCCATTCTCTGGCATTGCTTTGGGGTGCACCTGGGGATAGTGTGTGCTGGGCATGGGGGTGGCGAGTAGCCCATGCCAGTAGTTTTTGTGACCGTTGCAGCCTGAGATGAACGTGGCTCAGGAAGAGAGGGTTCAGGGAATGAAGGATGAAACTTAAAAACAGCTGTGTGTGGCCAGCAGCCAGCAGGACTCCGAGCGAGCGCTCTCTGCTTCATCCCCACCCTAGGGGGGCGGGGGAGAGACAACAGGGCCTGGGTTTGGCTTCAGCTCCTTGCAGGGAAGGGTGATCACCTGCTGTGCTGGTGAGTCCAGTCTCCTCCTGGGCTCCAGAATGGGTACGAAGTGTCATGCAAAGAGTGGGGACAGATGTGAACTTGGGGAACAGTTGTTTCCCAACTGCAAAACGATGGGAAAGACAGACATCTCTGGCCAGCCAGCTTCTCCCCAGGGTGGGGACAGAGGAAACAGGCAGTATGAATAGTCCAGTGTTGGCTGCCTGTGGATTCTGTGTCCGTCGCCTACCTGCTGCCAGGCCTGCTGCCCTCTGCGGTGAGTTAGCACCACACACAGCATAATCCTCAGGCACGCAGGAGAACCAGGCCTACCTGCGCATCCGTCCAACTTGCTGATTCTGGTGGCCCCCAACTGGCCGCCGTGGGGAGCACCTGGGAAGTGTCCAGGCTGTGTGGTGGTCTCACTGCCCCATTCCTTGTGCATAGCCCCAAGGGACACCAAGGAGCCTCTCTGGGAGCCAATCTGCTCCCACTCCCTCTGCTGCAGGCGTGGTGGGAATGGCGGCACCCCTGTGAGCCCAGCATGTCCACCGAGGCCCCTCTTGCTGGCAACCACAGAGGTGGTGTCAGTCTGTATGTCATTTTGGTGGGGGACGTGTGAAGACCCTCAGGCAAGGGCAGTTTCATTGTATTTACTTAGCTTTTGGAGAATCACAAAATCTCAGGTTTGGAAGGGAGCAGACTCCCGTGACAGATGGCTCCCTGCTGAGGTCCCATCCACATCTGGGGGCGTGGCTTGCTCTGGTACGTGGCAGGACTGGAGCCTGGCATGGGCTTTAGCCTGGGCCTAGGTGCTGGGGCCATGACACATCAGGTCCCAGTTTTCTCTAGGGCCGAGTCCAGGTGCTGGGGACACACTTAGTGATCCAGCCAGGTCCCTGTGGGAAAGGGCACAAGTCAGAGGGCCTAGAAAACTTCACAAAGGAGACAGAGGTGTGGGGGGAAGTGGTGGCTGGGACCAGGTGCCCACAGGCAGTGACCTTAAGAACTTGAGAGAGCGCCACGCAGGGAAGAGACATGTTGACGGGAACAGCAGGTATGAATGCCCTGAGTCACAAATTAATGTCAAGGAGTAGCAGGCGGTCCCCTGCAGCCGGCCTTGCAGGACTTCCTTCTGTGAGGTTGGCCATGATGTGCAGGGTCTCTGCACTTGTCCAGGCGGCTTGGGGAGTGGGAGGTGGGTGGTGTGGTGGGGTTCGAGGGAAAGCCGGCCCACGGGAGAGCCTGAGGTGACAGTGGGGACTGTCTGAGAGTGTCGACTTTGAGGGCTACTTTGAAGGCAGAGCTGACAAGATTTGCTAGCAGGTTGGTCATACAACGTAAGGAAGGGAGTGCTGGTCAGGTCCCTGTCATAAGGAAGCCACCACTTCCAAGGCAGTGTTCTGAAGACAACACAGGAGGCGCAGGTGAATTGGAATCCACATAACAAATGAGTAATTCTTAATGCTGCGTGGGCCACACACACCTTCCAGCCTTGTTCATCATTCATCTGAAATCTCACCCTCACCTGGGCATCCAGTGTTTTCACTGGGTCCACCCTAATCCAGAGCAACTGGATTCAAACTCTTCTTTCAGACTTGCTTCTTCCGGACTCATTGTGAGCAGATGATAGCAGCGGGTGACATCCCAGGGGCTGGTACCCTGCATCCAGACAGCGGAGGCTCGGGCCCTGGGAAGCGGGAATATTGGGCCTAGAAGGAGAGCGGCTGGGGTTGGGCCTGGGGCGTGGAGAGCTGGTCTCAGCCCTGGGTTCCAGCCCAGAGCAGCTCCCTGCAGAAGGAGGAAGCCGAAGCCAGGGCTCTGGGAGGGCAGCAGGTCAAGGCAGAGGGCGGTTGGTTTTCTTGTCAGCTAGCGAGGCCCCAGGGAAGTTGTAGCTGGAGCTGGCCAGGCAGGGGGAGGCTTCTCCTGTCCTCTTGGACTTGTCCCTTGCCCTTATTTGGCAAGCATGGAGAGGCAAGGAGACACCGCACTCCTGTGCTGCGAGGCTCAGGGCCCCAAGGGAGTGAGGGGCTCAGTTTTGACTCCAGGCCTAGTGGCCTGGTGCGGTGGACTGTTCCCCAGAAGGAGGGCATGGTGCAGTGCCGAGGGCATGGCATCCTCTCAGGAACCCCCAGCCCCTCTGCCTGGCCAGCCCTAGCTCTGGATGCCCAGCTGGGACAGGAGCATCTGCAGCAGCCCCAGGATGGCCAGGCCTGGGCAGGCTGAGTGCAAAGCTGCCTTGCCCCACAGGTATCCAGGTGCGGCACGACCAGGACCTGGGCTACATGCACCACAAGTTCGCCATCGTGGACAGGAAGGTGCTCATCACCGGCTCCCTCAACTGGACAACGCAGGCCATTCAGAACAACCGTGAGAACGTCCTGATCATGGAGGACGCTGAGTACGTGCGGCTGTTCCTGGAGGAGTTCGAGCGCATCTGGGAAGAGTTCGACCCCACCAAGTACAGCTTTTTCCCCCAAAAGAAGCAGAGTTACTGAAGCCGCACCCTCACCGGGTCAGAGCTGCAGGGGGCGTGGCCCACAGAGAGGGGACTGCCCAGCCACTTCCCGGCTCCGCTCGGACAGGCTTCTGAGGCCGCCTGTCCCTCCTGAAAGTACTAGAGTGACCTAAAGAATTTGAAGGGATTGATCTGAAGGACTTAAAGGGACAATTGCACACTGCGCCTTTTCCCCTCCCACCAAAATCAATTCAGCCACAGCATAGTGTCGGCTATGCAGGAGCTTTGCCTGGTATCCATCCTGTTTTAGAATCACAGGTTTCTGTGGTGCACAGACGGGCACAGGGGCTCTTTCGGGGTGAATATCTCCTGATTCCAGAAAGTCTCCTCTGGCCAGCTTGTTCCTGGCCAGCCCATGAGCACATCCCTGGGGTCTTGCTCTCCCTTTGGACCACCCTTTCCCAGCTAGTAAAGGTTCCTGGCCTGGCTGGGGCCGATGTCCTTGTTATTACTTCATGTCTTCCTGAGCAAGAGGAAGTCCAGAGGAGAGAGGAGCCGGTGTGTGTGGCACAGGGGACCCGGAAGCCCCTTCCAGTGCCACCTTAGAGCAGGAGCTGCCTCAAAAGGGGAGTCATTCTCTCAGCATCCTGGCACAAATGCATTTGCCTGATGGCATTGACTCTCTGCAGCTGGCCTTTGTTTTCCTGTGCCACAGTGCCAAGTCTGCCTGCCAGGACCGCGGGCGGCCAGACACTGCATCCATTTCCAGGCTGTGGTTTCAATTTCTAACATCCCCTCATTTAAGGTGGTCTTGTGTATTGAGAGGTGACTGCACCTTTAACACCTGTGGACCCGGTGGACCCCTTTTTCAGCCTGATCAGGAGTTTCCACCCCTGGGCTGCTCGTGTTGGCGGAAGCAAAGCGTCATGCACAGCTGTGTTCTTGGCTAGGGCAGGGCACTCCCCTGCCGTTAGGGGAACAAGTGTCTTGTGTGCCCCTGTGAAATGTTTTGTGTTCCTTTATTATAACGTATATCTTACTTGTATGTAGCTCAAATGACACCTGAAGTTACAGTTTTGCCCTGGCACCTGCTTGTGTGTTCCTGATATGGTATGTGACTGTCTTGATGTCTGAGTGGACAGGGGTCTCCTGCAGATATGCCACTGCTGCCACTGGAGACGGCTCAGTGCCAGGTGTTTCCCTTCCTAGCATCACCTTTGTCTGTTAGGCAAACGAACGTGAAGCTAATTCCTTACAAATTGTAATGGACCCTGTGCTGTATAATACACCCGTAGCAGTTACATTAAATGTGTTCTTTTCTGAGTCTGTGCACTTCGGTGGTATAAGTTGTGGAAAGAGCAGGAGAGAAGTCACAAGTGTCTCACGAATCACAAAACTGCAGGGTCCTGGGCTCCTGGCCCACTTGTATAGGTGCGCTTATTCTGGACTGTGAGCACTGGAGGGGAGGCAGTATACAGTCGTGTAGAGACTGGTGGTCAGGACAGGAGTCCCTCCAAGAGCAGCAAGACCTGGGTCCCTCCTGGATTAGGTTGTTTTCCAAAATTTCCCGGCTTCTTTGCGTCCTGTTTTGTAGACCTGCAAGGTAGAAGGGCCATTCCCAGTCCTTTCCTTCCCCATCTGCCTGACCCAGGATGGTGCGAACACGTGCCACGAGACTGGGGCTCTCCCCATCTGCACCCCTGCTTCCCGGACCAAGTGAAGTAGCCTCGCTGAGCTGCCCATAGGAATGTACGGTGAAGCCTTTTGAGATTATTTCATATACTAGAGTTTACTTAGTACAATAGTTACTATTTTCATCATCTTAGTGACAGAGAAAACTGAACCTTGCCGAAACTTTCCGACACTACTTAACCTTTGTTAAAAGAATGCAGGGTGACATTAAACATCTGAGGCCGAAGCACAGGACTAAAATGTCCCTCAGAAGTGGAGGCTGTTTGCTGTACCTGGAGGTGTTCCTCAGCTGTGGCACTGATGCTCACAATGGCCACCCAGACAGGCATGGAGCACTTGGAATGATCACAGCAGGCCGGTGGCCAGCCCAGCAGCTGTGCACGCACCATGGAGGCCCTTAGGGCCAGGGACAACTTGAGCAAGTGCTTGATCATGACTGCAGAGACGCTTCAGGCTGCAGCAGGGGTCCAGGACAGAGTTCTAGAGGCAGATGACGCTGGGCCCAGCATGGAGAGTCATTGTGTGTGCACGCTCACCCTTGAGATTCTTGTCGCTCTCCAGAGAAATTTTCAAAGAAGTACTTTCAGGTAGGCGCAGTGGCTCACGCCTGTAATCCCAGCAACTCACAGGTTTAAGGCCAGAGGCAGCCTGCTTAACTTAGCAAGACCCTGTCCCAAGATAGGAAATTTTAAAAATGGGTTAGGGGTACAGCCCAGTGGTAGAGCACTTGCAAAATATGTGAGAAGTCCTGGCTTTAGCCTCCAAGTACTGCAAAAGAAAACAAAACAACAAAAAAGTACTTTCCCAAGTGCTTTCCTGTTGGCTTCCTAAGAGTCTAGATGTCCCTCTACCTGCTCCCACCCTATCATTGGCCTAGTTTAGGTCTGTGATCCATTTTGCAGTATGAGGTAGGGGAGTTTAATTTTAGTCTCCACGTGGGGATTATCTACTTGTCCGAGCATTATTCATTGAAAAGATGATTCCCAACAAATGGTACAACACCCTTGTTGAAAATCAGCAGTTAATTTAAGGGCTGTTTCTGGACTCTCAGTTCTAATTCTCCAATGCCAGTTCCATAATGACTTGATTGCTGAAGATAGCAATGTTTTGAAAACTGGTGGCACAAATGCTAGTTTTTGTTTTCAACACTGATTTGAATATTCTGGGTCCATTACGTGTCAAATGAATTTAAGGATCAGCTGACCAGTTTCTAAGGGGGGAAAGGCAGCTAGGTTTTTTTTTTTTTTTAAAGGGATTGTGTTGACTGTAGATCAAGTTGAGGAATTATTTGCTATCTTAAGTCTTCTGGTCGGTGAACATAGAGTGTTTTCATTTATTCAAATCCTGTTTAATTTCCTTCAACATTTGTAGTTTGTTGTGTGCAAGTCTTAACACTCCTTTTTAAATTTTTATTGTTGATATTATTGTAAACGGAATTGCTTAATTTCAGACTGTTTGTAACCAGGGTGTAGAAACATAACTGACATTCGTATACTAATCTTGTACTTTGCGAACTTACTCTAACAAAAATTTTAATGGATTCCTTAGGATGTCCCACATACAAAAATCATTTCATTTGCACATATAGTTTTTCTTGTTTCTTTTCAGCGTGGGTGCCTTTTCTTTCTTACTCCTGCTTAGCTGCTCTGGCTATGCTGCAGAGGCTTAACTCCTCCGCAGTGCTGAGTAGAAGTGATGAAAGCAGATATTCTTGTTTAGATCCTGATCTTAGGGGAAAGTTCTCAGTTTTTCACCTCTTAGTAATGTCAGCCATGGATTTTTCACGTATGGCCTTGACCATACTGAGGAGATCCTCTTTTGTTCCTAGTTATTGAGTTTTCTGCCATAAGCATTTTGGATTCACAAATGCCAGCTGATTTTAAGTTGCACTTTCATGTTTAAAAAAAAAAAAGCATGTGTTAAAAGCACAGAACACCCCGTCGGGTCAGTGCTGAACAACTTTGTTGTGTACATTTGACTCTAGTAACTTTTTTTAATGGACAAAAAGCTATTGAAAAGTCCCTACACAACTGGAATAACACACTGAAGATACTGATCCTTTTGTGTCTGTACTTTTTGTTTTGCTAAATTTTATAAATTCCTTATTAATTTTATTTCTAATTGGTAGAGACTCTAATTTTTCCCTGTCTTTCTGAGTAAAAGCATAGATATAGATTTTCACACCTTTTATTCTGAAGTCTGACAGTATTGAAAAAAAGTCCAGTTTATTATTTTAAATTTACTTCAACCAGAATTTTAAAAAATGAAATAGAATAAAACCATCAAAGTCTATCATATTAAGAGAGCACTGTTTTGTTAAATTTTGTGGTGTTGTGTATATATTTCAGATTAAGATAAAGAATTTTATAACAAAAGTTATAATTGTAATGCAGATGAATCTACTATGAGGGATAGGCCAGCCGTGGTGTCGCATGCTGGTAATCAACAAACTGAAGAGGACGAGGCAGGATGATGGCAAGTTAGAGGGCAGCCTGGGCTGTACTTTAGGGCTGGGGATGTAGCTTGAGCAGAGTGATCATCTAGCATGCATGAGGTCCTGGGTTCCATCCCCAGCACTGCAAAGAAAAACAAATACATTAGGAGGGACAGAATGGGAGAGTTGCAGTACCTCAACTGACAAAGGCATCATCATCAACAGTTCTTGCTGTTCTTTTAGCCCCTGAAGGTTTCTGTAACTGAGGCACTGTCTCTTAGATTCTGGAAGTAAAGTATATCTTAAAATGGCTTGTGTGTAAACATGTAAAATCTGGATTTTTATGTGAAATGTTCTCACTTAAAAATGCTGAAAATAACCCAGAAATTTGGAAAAACTGCAAAATAAACAACAAAAAAAAGCTGGTTATGAAACTTAAAGCTCAACCCCCTCGGTGTCTGACTTGTGACCTAAACATATGTCTCACCTGCCTCTCCCCAAATCAACACTCCACTACACAGCATGCAAAGGGTGATGCAAAAATAGTTTATTATGATATAGTTTGTGTAAAGTTAGGTAATATTTACAAAACCAAAATGGTCAGCCATAGCCATGGACCCAAGTATGTCACACAAAGGAATAAATACTTTGAAAGTAACACTTCAATTGTAGTAAACAGATGGATTGCAAACTTAGTAAGAAAAAAAGCCTAAAACTGAACCATAAAGTATTGAATTGGGGAGGCAGGCTCAGCTTAGCTCGGGATGCTGTGTCTGGTGGAAGCCACCGGCCTGGGCACTCCATTCCAGAGGTCTCTTCAGGCTGGCCCTGGGATGCCATGCTCACCACTTCTGACTCATGGGGCCTTGGTTTTCTTCTGCACATAGTTTTTAGTCTGGCAACCAGGATCATTTAGTATCAGAAACGACACCAGCTAAAATGGCACAAGTTTGTTCTTCGAACGGGTATCCTGTGGCTGCTGAAGTGAGTGGCAGCTGTGGTCCTGGAGTGGCCACCACACGGTCATAGCAGACAGGGGCCCACATGCTCCATTGTGTTCTTGGACCAGCCTGCACCCAGCAGGTGACAGGGTCTGTTTCGTCTAACAGCTGAGCTGAGACGCCCTGACAGAGGGCGCGTGTGAGAACAGTCACCGAGAGCGCTGCACGTCGAGGCGTCAAGGGGACGCTTAGGTTTCATAAATACTATGGTAGGAAAACCACGTGACTTAGTTACCACAAACTGACTTTGAATCTTAGCATTAAGACAGTAGATAAGTCATTAAAACTAAAGGTAAATCCTTTCAAATCTGTTTAATTGAACTTTTGTGACAGAAACATAACACAATAGTGAATTTAGTGTTCTGTAGACTCTATTCCTAGCTAAAATAAAACTAGAGAGGTGATCTGACTACCTTTTAAAGGAGAAAAGAGCCAAGGGCATGGACCATGACTACAGTGGGCTGTCTGTATCTGAGGACAACTGTTTCCCCAAATTTCATTTTTCTGGTGAATCTGATTTGCCTACAGTGAAGGCCCTGCCCCACTACTGAAGCTGCAATGTGAGCCCCACTGTGAACCACAGGATGCTGCAGGGCCCCTCAGGCCCCCTCCTACAGTACTGGGCCTTCTGGACCTTAACCCTCCCCTGCTGCCCCAGCTGTCTCCTGACCAGTCACACACACACACACACACACACACACACACACACACACCACACACCACACACACACACACACACACACACGCACACACGGAAAGCTTCATGACCACCATGACTAGGGATCCACATGGCCCAGCTGCCTGCACAGGGCCAGCTCCGTAAGCAGCCCTGAGAGCTGTCAGGGCTGGACCCAGACCCCAGCAGGCCAGGCTTGTGGGGTCAACCCCAGTGGGAGGCCTGAGGTTGGTGTGCAGAGCCGGCTGTCCCCTGCCTCACCTTCCTCTGACCAGCTCTGCTGAGAACAGATATTACAGAATGCTTTCAATGACAATGAAAGTGTCATATGGCTGCGGGGCTGTCACTGCTTTAGATACTGTACACATTCTTCCTCACCTCTGTTAAGTGACCAAGGCTTTAAAAAAGACACCAGTTATTAGATCATGTTCTTCAGGTGTTGGGTGGGGCTCAAGGTTGTGCCTAGTGCTGCCCACCATCTTCAAAACAGGTGTCTGGATAAGGTAGTTAAAGTCCCTGCAGGCACATCTCACTGACACTGCTGGCCCTGGATACGTTACAGGGAAGTCTGAGGACAGGGAGCCAGGGCCCCCTGCATGGCTGCATGCACTCTGAGCTCTCCATTTGGGTTCAGAGCCAGAGTCCCCTGCTCTGGCCCCTCACAGCAAGGAAAGGACACCCAAGACTGCTGTTCTCCCAGGGGTGGGCAGTGTCTGCACAGCAGGGAAATGGGCTGTGAGGCTGCACCTCCCTCGCTGGCCTATGTCCTCTCCCAGCAGAAGAGCCTGAGCCCAGTGGCCTTGCTGTGCCTCTCTCTGGCCGATCCATCCTGTGTTCACCTACAGAAACGACAACTTCCTGCAAGTCACAGGCAGAGAAACCACTGGTGTGTGGCTTGCACCAGATGCTCAAGGGAGGCAAAGGACTGCAGACCTCAGAGAGTTCTCCGTGACCCCTGCCTGACATCAGGCTGCAGAGGGCTTTAGGGTGCTCACTTAGCCCTGGTCTTGGGGAACCAGGAGACAGAAGTTAAGAGAAAGACTGCTTGTTGGTGTGGGGATGAGCCCGCAGAGACCCTGCACACCTTACAGGTGCTGGCAGACTACACATGAGTATTTACAGGAAAATCATCAAAACTGCAAAGTCCGTCCATTGGAACACTTCCCTCACCGTGAAGTGGGGTAAAGCACGTCCTTGCTGCTTTCTGCTAGGAGCAGGCTCAGGCCCCTGGTCACCTACACAGCCCTGGCTCCAGCTCCTGCCACCTGCTGCAGCCCGGATGACCCTCCTCAATCAACACACAGACCAACTGCACTTGTGCACTTATCCCTCCTCCTCCAGAACGCACCCCCGTCAGCTCCTCTCCTGGGCATGGCGGGCCTGCAGGAAGGACACGGCAAGGACCAGCACAGCCTGAGGACCCGCGGAAAGGGGGATGTGGCTCAAGCCAGGCTGGCCCCACCCAGGAAGATCATCTTCCTTCTCTGGTTCACACCAGCACGAGGGCTGAGTCCATCAGCAGGAAACTCAGACCCATCCTGACGCAGGCAGCAGCTGTCCCCAGGTGTCGCGGCTCAGAACTGCCCAGGCAGCTGCGGGCACTGTGGGGAGGCTGCAGCGGGGCAGCCCTTTGTTAGACCGACCCCAACCTCTGCCGGCTCAGCGTCCAGTCCAGTTCCTGGTGACACACCAAACCAGCCCTGGGACAGGGAGTATGCCATCTTGGGGAAAATATAGGGCATTTGCTTGGAGGCTGCAGCGGCGGGAGAGGCACGGGTGCCCACGGGCCTGTCTCTGACCCCCAGACACTGCACTCAGCGAGTCATTTCCCAGGACCTTGATGTCCAGCTGCACAGGATGAGTGGTGAACAGCAGGTAAAATGCCCTCTGAGCTGCGGGCACACCTGCTGTAACCCAGAGCACTGTGGCGTGGCAGCCTGTCTCCTGAGCACTAGTGAGGGCCGAGGACAGGCAAGGGCCTGCAGCAGAGCTAAGGGGTCCCAGGGCCAGCAGATGCCCACACAGGCACCACACTTGAGCCCAGAGGGCAGCGGTCCTCAGAGTGACATGAAGTCAGCACCTAGAGAGCAGGCGCACCTGCGGCGGCCGTGTTCCCTCCCCCGTGCCTTCCTGCTGACTCTTCTCCAAGTGCTGCCAGGCTGAGGGGCTGGGGTCTGAGAAGTTTTTGAACAGGCGGAGTTTGCTCTTGGCTGTTGCAAATGTGTAACAGTAACAAAGGAGTGACAGGTGAGGGTGAGGATGCCTCAAAGCTCGTGAATTGGGGGGGAGGGGCCTTAAGGCCAACTAGAGCATTAGCACAAAGCGGAAGCCCTAGCCATGGAGCCTGAGGGCCCAGGCAGGGGGTCCTCTAGACACACGGCCTTTGCCACCCTGCTCCGTCATTGTGTTGTATCTCAATGGGATGGATGGTTTCCATGGGACCATAAAAGAAACCCCTAAATAAGAGATTTTCAGGGGCAGTTGGAAATGTCCTGCCAGAATAACTGTCAGAAAGGCAAAGTGGTTAGCACAGGTTCCCTCTAACTATGCTCTGCTAGCGGCGGGTGCTGCCAGAGCTCAGAGAACGCGAGCACTGAGCATGTGCCACTGGCTGCTGTCAGCTCCCGACGTCCCTCTCCCATGACTTCGCCCAGGGCTTCCTCTCAGCCTTCCCAAAAGCAAGGCGAGTGGCTTCTCTTCAGAGACATTAAGAAGCCAGCGACCCTGTCCTCCTTGGGTGACTCCCCAGCAGGCAACCTGTAAAGGCCCAGACACAGGTCGCTGACCCCACGCCCAGCAGAGCAGGGCTTCTGCAGTGTGAGGAGGCACGAGTGGAGGAAGGAACGCGAGGGGCCGGGGGTTTTGTGCAAGATTTAATAAAAAACAAACAAAAATAGGAATGGTTGCTTTCAACATTTTCCAGGTCGTGAAAGGTTTGCTGGGATTATCTGGGGCGTGGTTCTAAGCTGCATTAGTGGAACAAATACAAAATGCTGTCCTCCTCCCAGGCCGAAAGGCAGTGTGTGCAGGCTGTCCCCCCACCCCGGGCCGCCTCCTCTTCTAGCAACCAGGCAGGCGCGTCACCCGCTGTGGCCCAGGCGGCTTTGCTCTGACCAACAGAGACTGCGCCCACTCAGGGGTGCTCAGCTGCAGCAGCAGAGCAGTGCTGCCCACCCCCGCGCCAAGGCGGCCAGGGTAGCTTATCAACAGGCTGCTGCGCCTTAATACTGACAGTGAGTGCGTGGGACAGTGAGAGGGCTCTGCTCAGACACCGGTGGGGCAGGGTGGCCTCCCCACCTCACTGCTCAAGCCTGACTACTTTCAGAATACCGTAGGAAAAGCTCTGATAGACAACAGAAGTTGGAACCAACATGGCAGGGAATGGTGCGAACAGCCCATACGCCAGTCCCTCATGCATCCATACCCACAGTTAACGATGACAGTAACGATAAAAAACAAAGGTGCAGACAAAAGCCACGCTTGGGTGGTGGTGCCGCCAGCCAGGAAGGGTGCGTGTCGAGTGGAACAGGACGCAGCTAGTCTTTCTTCAAGTCCCTGGATTCAAAGAGCTTCAAGCGCTCCTGCACCGTCAGGCCTTCCTTCAGACTCTGGTGGAGACAGCAGGAGGAAGCAGCGTTAGGCGCTGGAGCCCAGCGGGCGCGTGGCAGGCTTGCCGGGGCACAGTCGCAGAGGCAGAGGGCGTGGAGGGGGCTCCTGAGATTAGTGGGCATGCTGGGCAGAACGCCCTGTGAGATGGTGTTACTGGTGGAATGTTTTCCCCTGCAGAAACTTACTTGGATGAGAAGGGGGAAAACAAGTCAGAGAAACAAGACCCCGTGGCTAAGTAGCTCAGTTCTGGGCTTAGGGATCTTCAGACAAGCAGCCAGGAAGAGCCTTGTGCTGAGAATGAGGCACCTGCCCACCCGTGTCTCTTTCCCTGCACGTGGATTTGTAAGCCCCTTTGTGCCCCAGGATGTGCGTCCTCTCCCCTGGCGCATCCTAGTGGCCCTGTGGCTGCAGGTTTAGGAACATGGCAACATACACCCTGGAAGTTTCTGGAACATACAGTCAATAATGTGTTCACACAGAATCTTGGTATGTTCCAAGATGAAGGCCATTTTACTCATTAGGGGACAGAATATTATTTTCCACTTTCCCCAGTGATTTCATTTCTGACTGAGAACAGAAACAGCACTTCTCAGAGAGTGACTGGCAATGAGTGGGTGCAGCATGACCCAGGCCTGGTCCTGGCTCCTCAGCTGCTGAATCTCACTTTGGGGGCCAGGGTCAGCATCAGGCTTGGCCCAGCCAACTCTGCGGGGCTCACACACATCAGAGCCAATCAGGCAAAGGTTCTACTAGGAAACAGGAAGGCAAAGGGCGGCCCCTGGTTTTATGTCCACATGGTTATACCAGTTTTAGCCGAACTCTGAGCAGTGTGAAGCTGCCTGCTGGGAACACACACGCTGGCACACAGCACTGGGGCAGCTCGTTGGCACCTGGCACATCCCACGGTCAAGGCCCAGCTTCCTCCAGGGCTGAATGAAGAGGTGGGCTCTGGTCTGCCCCAACTCCCAGAACCCCAACAGCCCTGAGTGTTACTGCTCCATGAATAAACACCTACACCTGCCTCAAGGTGTCCTGGGGGGATCACTCCTCCTGAGCCCAGGTGTCCCACGGCGTCAGGCTCCCAGAGGTTCTAGGCAGAACGCATGATGACCATGTGGGCTGACAGCCTGAGCCTAAGTGCCCATTAGGGGCAAGCATGACGGAGGATAGCCGGGGACTCTGTTGGGATGCCAGTGAACCAGCTGTTCCTATGGCAAGCCTGCTCTCAGGATCGCTCCCATGTGCATGGAGCAGCCCCTGCTGGGAAGCCAGGCAGCAACCCCCTTGGGTAGCCCACAGCCCCCTAGCGTGGGGGCTCAGACGGCTGTGCTCACTACAGCTCTCAGGGCAGAAAGCAGGCCAAGCCCACTGGCTGTCTCTCAGGCCTCTGGCCTCTCCTGGGGGTGCGCAAGGACGCTGCCTGCCAGGTTTGAGGTGCAGCCAGCTCCCTTCTGAGGTCACCAGACACCTGAGGAAAGAATTCTCTCTGTTCTTGATGCCAGAAAAACTTGTGCTGCTGTGAAGCACTAGCATGCTTTGCTTTATGGGTGCTGGAACTTAAGTGTTCTTTTGAGTGAGGCAGAAAATAAAAAACATAACATACGTGAGATACCAAAGATCCCAATCAGTACCCAGCAGAGCCACAGCCTAAAGCACCGAGGAGAGGCTGCTTCTGGCTCACTTTGCTCCTGTCTCTGCTGGGGCTGGAGGGGGCCTCCAGATGCACTTGAGGATACACCATGGCAGCTCCCCCTAAGGCCTGGTCCAGCCCCAGCACGGGGATCCTGAAGACATCTGTGAAGCCCCATCTTTCTGCTGGGCCCAGAACTGCCCTGCACACCAAGGACTTGACAATGCCAAACACCAACTGAGCAAACACCATGGGAAGATGCTGTCCCTGGTTGGTCCTCCCTCTGAGAGTCAGGGCCACCTTGGGGGCCTTCTCACACCCTGCCTTTGCCCTAGGGACTATGGCTAGAGCAGCAGGCTCTGTCCCCACTCAGCACCTCTCACCGGCCAGGCCTTGCTATGGGGCCTATATTTGTCTTCATGGCCCCATGGCAGGGGTTCACGTGCATGCCTGGGCACCCCACAGCATGGCTTCCTTGGGGTCCCGCTCCCTGCCTGTTGTTTCTAGGCCTGCTCCAACTCGCTCACAGAGGACTCCAAGCTCCCCGAGGAAGGGCGTGGCGGCAGCAGCTGAGCTCAGGCTCAGATACGAAGTGGGATCTTCAAAACATGAGCCAAGAAAGAACAGGCTTCTTTGCTAAACAAAACATTTTTCATATTTAAGGAGAAAAGCCCAAACTGAGTTTTCAGTTATGCCTAAACTACATTTGGGTACAGGTGAGTCGGGACTGGAAAAAAAGAAAACCAAACTGACTAGGTTAAAAGCCTTGGGTTTTCTCAGTACTGCTCCTGAAACAAGCTTGCAGCTAAGCCTCAGGGTGGCCCCTGGCCGGCAGCCCCGAGGTGCTGGAAGGGCTGGGCTCATGTGCAGCAGCAGCTGGTGCCCAGATGTCCCTGGGCTGGGCCTCCTTGTCACTGGGTGAGTAGAGTCAAAGCCACTGAGTGGCAGCCACACGTGCACAGAGGACACAGTGTCCTCCGGTTCTCAAATAGCTGGGCACCTCCCACCAGCACGGCCACCCCACCTTCTCTTGTTGACAGCGTCTGCCAGGGGGCCCAGGGAGAGCTTCCCTGTTGTTTAAGAAAAGCGTCAGTGGATACTCAGCCCCCTGTGAGGTCACCAGGCCCTCAAGAACCATCTTCCCAGGCATGGCCCATGACGTACTGATGGGTTCCCTGAAATAAGGGCCATGAGGAATGGGACGCTGGGGACTGCTTCATCTGCAGGGGGATCCTGGGTGGCCTGCTGCTAACTGGATGGATGAGGCCTTCCACGAGGGCAGACTTCACTTCCCAGGGAAGAGGGTGCCTGTCACCTCCCAGTCTTGACAGAGGGCAAGATGGCTTGTTTCCCAGAGAGGGTGGTGTGAGCTCAGCACCGTGCACAGATCACCCAGCATGCATGCTGGCTTGCGCCCGCCCGCCAAGCAGGGAAGCGCCCTGGCCAGGCTCAGCTCTGTGAAGAGGTTAGAGTGCCAGTCAACTCCCCAGGACGGTTACCGGGGCCTCACGTGGACCTGGTGTGTGCTTGCTGGAGCAGGTGATTAAAGTCACGGTTACCCCGGCGTGTGCTATGGAGGTGTGAGCAGTGCATGCAGAGCCGCCCCACGCGGGCAGGGCGGCGGTGAGAGGTGGTTTACCTATATGACAGGGGACCTGGAAGCGGGCACGAGTCAGTTATCCCATGAGACCTGCTCAATTACGGACTGTCAGAGGAAAGAGCAAAAATAAGACACACACACAATCAGTCCTGACGCAGCATGCCGGCCACACCCTCCCCTGGCCTCCCGTGGACACGCCTGGCTCTGGAGCACTGTGGGGATGGGCTACCGTGCAGCAGGGAAGGAGGGCACGTGGCTTCGCCTGGTGGGACAGTGGGCAGGGTCAGGGACAGGGATGTGTGAAGATGGGCTGAGGTGAGATAAAGCCCAGCCTTGGCAGCAAAAGGCTGAATCCCTCTACACTCTGCTTCCTACAGCCCTGTCCCTCGGTGATGCCGCCAGGAGGTGGTTCATGAAAGAGACTCAAAGCTCGAAGCTGCCAGCCTGGCCCGGCACAGTGACTGCATGGCGGGCTGGCGCCTGCAGTGCTGTGCTGGGCCTGGGAATGGCTGGTGCCTGGGCCTTGATTCTCACCCCTCTCCCCAGTGTCCCGGAGCCCCCTGGGGGCTGGAACCCACTCACCTTGGACCTGATGTTTCTGAGTTGCCGAGTGACAGACGATCTGTCTTTCTTGAGGAAGTCAGGGTTGCTTTTAGATTTCATGATGTCTAAAGGAACAAAGAGACCCATTACCTTTGTTTTCTAACCACTTCGGGAACCAAATTGAATGTTTAAAAGCTTCTGAGCTCACTAATGCAGCACACTTAAGACATCTCCTTGAATGACTTTAACCTGATAACGCACCATGTCCTATTTGCAGGACAGTAATTCACTCATAACAAAATGTTCTTGACACTATAGTTCCTGTTAGACGAAATATAAAACCAAGCAGCTGGCAAGAGATAAAATTGAGATACGGTGTGATCATGTGCACATGTGCATGAGTCTGATATAAATTCTGAGAAATAACAATTGGCAAATCTGTTACTGTCCTATAAATAGGATGGTGCACACTAACAGTGAAGGGAACTGAAAACAATAACTATAACATGCAGTAAGTCTTTCTCAGCACACTGCAAGGCACCAGAGCATCAGGACTGTGGGTAGGTTCCTGCCAGGGCAGCAGAGTCACTCAAGTTCAGGGTCTCTCGCCCTGCGCTGGACAGTAACTGCTGGCCTCATTACCCTTCAGTCCCAGCTTCCTCCCAATGACACAGGACTGTCATCAAGCAAGGTCAAACAACCTCCTTCTCATGGGCCTCCAGTGAGACAGCAGTCCTTCAGATTTCTTAGCCACAGATAAAACCCACGTGCTGGGCCACACCACACAAGGTGTGTCGGGCACGCAGGCTTTTTTGTTTTACTTGCTATGTATATGGGTCTCTTTCCATGTCAACATAAAAACATCTCCCTCGCCTCTTCTAAGACCCACACACTCTTCCTCTGTGGCCACCCTGTGTGTACATCTTGGAGGGTAGTCTCTAGCCCCTGCATCAGAGGCCCAGTGTCCCTGTTCACACCTCATTGTGTACCTGCATCCAGAGGTCACCAAGGTAGGTCAAAGGCACATGCGCTGCCCTTATTCTAGGTATCCCTCTCTTCTGTGCCCTGGCTGCCTCATCCTCAAAGCAATCACCACGGTCACTTTGTTACTCCTTCAGAATAAGTTTGATTTTAAGCATTGCTGCAAAAGCCTGATGGCCTTCCAAAAACAGCAGTGATCTGTATTCCATCAGCAAGGCCAACGACTTTTCCAGGCTGCTGTTACTGGGCTGGATGATGGAGGGAAGTTGAGTGTTTTGGATATTAGGGAGCTAGAACATATTTTCATGTGTCCATGGGGCTCTTTTAAAAAGTCACCATGAAGGTCAGATGGAGTCCTGGACTTTCTGAAAGTGCTTGACAAAATGTGGCTCTGCAGGCCTGTCCTGTGCAGGTGCCTCAATGTTTTTAGCCAACAGAGGAAGGAGTCAGTCCCGCTGTCCAATCGAGAAGGTGGGGCTTCCTGCTCTGCCCTGCCTGGGGCGTTCACAGATTTTACAGTAAAACCCTTAGATCAAGCAACTAGCAAAAGCAGTAGCTGGGTTCTTTGGGAAAACAGACAAGCAAGACCTGCTGTCACTGTGGAAGTACGTGCTGCTGGAGGGGCTTCTCCTAAGAGCCACCACTGGTGCAGGGAGGGAGGGCACTCCCGGCTCAGCACCTGGCTGCTAGGCCTGTGGGGCCCTCGGTCCTGTGCTTCTGCCCAGTGAGGAGATGAAGGGTTAGGAAGAGCATCGGGATCCTCTGGCTCTGATCCTTCTGGCTCCATGAGCAAGAACCCGAGGCACTCACCATATCCCGACACCGTGGTGCTCTCAGGGGATTTCTCCCCCAGTGCTTCTGTGGCTGCTTTCAGCTGCTCTTTCAACCTACTGATATCACAGTCTGCCTTGGCCTTTGCGATACTGAGCTCCGTGTAGATGTCTTTGTATTTGTCACTAGCATACTTCTTATCCTAGGGAACGAAGGGACAGAAGCAAATGGCAGTTATGGCCAAGGGAGGGGGCTCACTGCGAACCCTGGCCCGTCTCCTTATGGGCTCTTGCCCTCTGCAGCAGAGGAGTGTGTAGACCCCCAACTCCCAGATGCAGAAACTGGATGCAAAAGAAAACAAACAGGCCCTGTAGACAGGGCAGTGAGTACAGGAGTGTGGGGCTCAGCCAGTCTGGCATGGCGCTGTTGCCCAGTACTCTTCCTCATTGGCTTCAGCCGGGAAAACCCTCTGTGTCTGGGATTTCCTAACTGACCACACTGCCACCATAGGTTCTACGGCCTCCCTTTTCTGATTCCAGGAATCCCCTAGAAGAGTTATGTTGGACCTGACCCAGCTCTAGATGGCAGGCCAAGCCTTGCCTCACCCCCCAGCACGTTCCTCTGGGCGGCACCACTCCTGCCAAAGCACACAAAAACGTGAAACTACAACGACACCACCAGGCCAGACGGGCTGCTCCCTTCTAAGGCACCTGCTTGCAGGCTGGTGTTTCGGAACTCTACTTCAGAACCACGATGGCTGCGACGTGCAATCACCTCCAGAGCAGTGGCCTGGCTCCCAGCCCCCAACCCCGCTGCCCTATGTAGCAGAACATTACCCGCAGCGCTGTCTGCAACTCATCCTTCAGAGAGCTGATCTCTTGCTTCAGGTACTGTATTTCTGATTCCTTGACCCGCAACAAGACCTATGATGAGAGAGAAGATAGGGAGTGATTTTAAGGAACCAATGGAGCTCTGGAGCCTGGGTGCAGAGTGACAGGCAAGCCGAGCAGATGGCCACTCCACACTCTGGGGAGCAGCACAGCTGAGTCCCCCTGGCTTGTGCCCAATGGAAAATGGAATCTAAATATGGCTCAAAGCTTCCACATTGTGTACAGAAGAAGGAATAAATGGCTGCCAATCCCCCTGGTCCTGAGAACCCTTCCCTCTGCATCTTGAGTGCTTGCTGCTGACCTCTGCTGGATTCTGAAGCTCAAGCCCGCAAGGCATAAGACGCACTGTTCTGCTGGAAACTTCTGCCAAGCTCACCCAGCCTCACCTGCCCACCTCGCCAGGAAAATACTACTTAGAATGAGGTATTTGTACGGTGATATTTTAACCTAATGGGGAAAAATCTATGTGCCTTCCTGCAGACACCTTATATGTCAGAATCAATCTTTGTTTTCATTGTTGTTTTGCTTTTTGAGTCAAGGTCTTGCTCTATCACCCACCCAGGTTGTTTTGGAGCTTTTAGGCTCAAGCAAGCCTTCTGCCTCAGCCTATAAAGTAGCTGAGACCACAGGCACGCACTGCTGTAGACTCAGCCACTTTGACTAAAACATGAGCATCCATGACCCTAAGGTAGACAAGACACCATCTCTGCCAGCCACAGCATTCATGCAGCCATGAAATGGGGCACCCGATGAAGCCAGTGTTTGTTGTGTGCAAGAAATAGGGCTGGGGCTGACAGACGGAAGAAGGGATAGGGTTTAAGACCCCCACAGCCTCTCAGAGGGCCTCCGCTCCTGCTGTACACCTCAGGCTGCCTGGCGGCTAACTGTTGTCTCGCTACCTGGGATGACTTTGGATCTTCTCACATCTTTCATGCATGCTGACTTCAAGGTGTGGGGGGTTCGTGTGTGTGTGTGTGTGGCGTTGGGGATAAACCCAGGGCCTCAAACATGCGAGACAAGTGCTCTACCACTGAGCCCCACCCCCAAGCTTGTCTTCCGTTCTTGTCCCTCTGGTGACCTTCAAAGCTGAGGGTCACTTCTCACTCCCCAAGGGGCTCCTCCACAGCGCGGCTGAGTAAGGAAGGGCCTGGCTCCTGACAGTACCTCTAACTCGTAGGCATCCTTCCCCTGCGTGAGAGGCGACCCAGCAGCCTCCCCACCACCGTCCCCGGTCAGCAGCGTCCGCAACCGTGTGATCTCTGCAGCCAGGCGGTTATTCAGCTCCTGGGAACAGCAACACAACAGAGGCCCTCCACAGAGCTGCCGGGGTGCTCAGGTGCCCCTTGCACTGGGAAGGTATTTCTCACCAACAGTGTGCAGAGACCAGGAGGCCCGGGTAGCCTCACAGGCCCATGCAGTGGGCACTGTTCTGGGGTCTGGGGAGGGCAGTTTAACATGGTGCCAAAGAGCTTACGCTAAACTCAAGCCCTTGGGCTAGCCTGGATTTAAACCCACCCCAGTTTCCTGAGGAGCAGCAAATTCTGAGAATGACTTGACAAAAATAAACATGAGAGGGGGTAGGTGCCCTTGACCGTGAACAATTTAAATTTAAGCTCAGGTCCTGGGGGGGAAAGGGTATCTTGACTTGCGGGGATGAGCCCCAGGCCCTGCTTGGCAATGGCAGAGATTTAGAGAAGCCACCAGACTCTTGGTCTCTGAGAGGGCTGGACAAGTGGTTCCAGACTCTAGGTGCTGCCTCTGCAGTAGAAAGCTAATGACTTGCTGCCAGTGGCCAGGTTGCTCACCTGGTTGTGGGCGTTGAGCTCCTGGTTCTCGCGCTGGCACTGCCGCAGGGCCTGCCGCTCGGCCTCCAGCGCCTGGGCCAGGTGCGCGTTCTCCAGGCACTTCTGGGAGTACTGCTCCGAGAGGACCTCCAGCTCCCGCTGCACCGACTGCAGCTCCTCTCTGGGGACAGCGCAGGGTTCAGGGGTGGCTGGGCGCGATGGCCAAACAGCCGAGGACAAGCTGCATACTGTTTGTGCCCACACAGCGTCAGGGACACTTTGTAGACAGGACCCTGGGTTTTCTCCTGGCCCCTCGCACAGCCAGGAGCCCCGTGAATGGCACCCTTCTGTGGCACCACTCAGGACAGAATCCGCTCACTGTAGCAATGCAGATGTCTGTTTCTGAGATAAGTCAGACAGAGGACTCTTCTTGCTCAGGAACTATTTTCAGTTTTCCTACTTCTGTGTCGTTTGAAAGCCCAGGTGGTAGGCAAGATGCAGGAAACCAGACCTCAAAATGCTGCTCTCAGCCACCCTGGGTCCAGAAGGGGCCAATTCCCATAGGTGGAGCCCAGGATAGAGGGCTTCTGGCTGACCCATCCCAGACCTGGCCCAACTGCAGTGGCTGCTCCTGAGGCAGGGACCTGGCTCTTGACACACCCTGGAGACTCTGGCTAGGTCTAAACCCCATGGGATCCCCAAGGCCAACCCAAGGGCCCCCAGTGGTGTTAATTCTAGCAAGAAAAAAACCCACCAGATACTGCTCTGGTGCATGCTCTGGCCCTTCTGCCTGAGCAGAGGCAGTCAACACGTGTGCACTTTTTAGAACGTAGCCACTGTGGCCACTTTGGCCAGCTATAGCCACAAAGCACTGGGCACCAGGCACTAGCCAGACCCTCAGCTCCCTGAAAGCTACTGAGGCAGCAGCACTGATGGAGAACAAACTGCAGAGTGGCCTCGGTGATCAGCCCTAGACAAGCTAGCATTTTGTCACTTGCTGCATGTTTTTCTTCAGATTTGGGTGATTAGTCTGTTTCACTATAGAAAGCCCCATGCAAGCTGCATCTACCACTGGAGAGGAGGGTGGTATGGGCTACCTTAAGCAACACCACCTCCTGGGGACCAAGTGCAAGGCTCTCCCAGACCCAGGCAGGCAGGGCTCTCCACCCCTGGCCTCCCCCAGGGGCCCTCCCAGGGCTGGGTGACTCACAGGTACTGCCGCCTCAGGGCTTCGATGTCTGAGTTGATGCTGCTGATTTGGGACCGCTGGCTCTTCTCCAGTTCCCGCTCCATCTCCTCCCGGTGAGCATTCTTCATGGCTTCGATGGCTACAGGAAGGACATGGCCCTCAGCATCAATGGCGGGCCCTCTCCAACCTGCCATCCCTCCCATGGGGCCAAGGATAGGGCAGTGTGATATCTGGCTCTTGCTGACACTCAGGCTGTCAGCGGTGAGACTTCATGACAGGCTGGCCTTTCATGGACCAAGTGTCTGAGGTAGACACAGGCTGGGAGAATCCCCAAACCAACTTTCCCCAAAGGGGGGTTATTCTGGTATTATTTTTGATGTTAAAAAACCCCAAACTGATAAGTATCAATGCTAAACTCAAGCATGAGTTTATAAAGCAAGCAGGTTTTTAGTCTGGGGCACCTTCTTGCTTGATATTCAAATACTGACCCACTGTAATGTCACTAACTAGAAGGAGAAAGAACATCAGATGATGGGCTCTGTCACCAGGAAAAAGTTACAGCACCTTCATGCTCTGGGGTTTGGGGTGCTCCGGCCATGGAGGGGCCTCACACTGCTGCGTATCTGTTAGAGGGGCTGAGGAGCCAGCCTGAGAGTGTTGTGTGCACCTGAGGCACTCTCAGTGAGGCAGCTCTTGGAGGCTCCTCAAACCAGCCTTTGTCCCAGCACAAATCATCACAGATCAACTCTCTTTAAAAGGCAGTTTTTCTGTTTGTCTGTTTTTGCAGTACTTGGGGTTGAACCCAGGGCCTCACGCCTGCATGCTCTGCAAGTGCTGGACCACTGAACTGCACCCCCAGCCCCTTTTTTTTACTTTCTGAGATAGGGTCTCGCTAAGTTACACAGACTGCCTCTGGTCTTGAACTTGTGATCCTCCTGCCTCTGCCCCCCGAGTCGTGCTGGGATTACAGGTGTGCGCCACAGCGCCTGGCAAAAGACAGTTTTGATCTCAGTCACGGGGCAGGCCCAGAGCACCTGAGATGGTAGCCGCCGTCTCCTCAGCCAGGAGGCGGTCCTTCTCCTCACGCAGCTTCTCCAGCTCCCTCTGGTGCTGCCGCTGCAGGTCTTCAATCTTCTTCTGGTGCGTCTCCTCCATGGCAGCAAAGCCTCGCTCGCACGTGGCCTGCAAATGCAACAGGGCTCATCGGTCTCTTGGCCTCCCAGTGGCCGTTCTGTGCAATAACTAAAAGCCCGCACCCCTGCCCTATCTGGGCTCAGTGACAACTGGTATCCGCATGTGACCCACAACGCTGAAGCGGGGAGCAGACCCCTGGAGCTGTGGTGGGGCCTCAGGACACTGCTGGCACTCCCAGCCACCAGGCGCCTGGAGAAGGCCACATGCAGCCAAACCTTCTCCATTTACTTTCGGTAGCTGTTTTGAACCCCAGTTCTTCCTGGGAAAAGCTGGTACGGTTGGTGGGAAGAGTGTGGTGGAGCCAGTCCTGGGCCTATGTGGTGCCACTGCCAGTGGGGACTGGAGGGAGGACAGAGCACATGTGTGGGCCATGTCTGCTTTGGAGTGACTGATGTGCTTGGTACTGTCATGAACAGTGACAACAGATGCGTCAGCAGGAGGGTGTCAAGGCCAGGGTAACCGAGCTAAGGAAACTGGTGGACCTGGCCCTGCCACTACCTAGCTGGTGACCTTAAGCTGATCATTTAAGCTCTCGGGTGTCCACTCAGAGAGTCAGAATAGGCTCCTGGATGCCCTTCCTGCTAGCCTGTGCCGTCTTCCTTTCTCCCTCTTAAAGGAGAACCCTTTAAGGGGCACTCGTCACTAAGGGCCTCTCACCTTTAACAAGATAGAATGCAGGAACTGCACAGGGGAGCCCCAGGAGCAACTCCCAGCATGCCACACAGCCACAGGAAGCCTAGGCCTCGCCTGCCAGAGCTGTTCTCTCTAGCAAGCAGGAGAGCCTGCCACAGAGCTGCCAGCAGCTGGAGTGTGCAGCTACTTTGAGTACAGAGGCACACCTGCTAAGGCCCTTGTGAGATTCACCTCAGGGCAGAGATCAGGCCTTGTGCTGATTTTTGAAAACTGAAAGGCGGCAGCCACATCAACTCTAAATACAACTAGGAGGACTTCCCCACTTGCAGCTCTGACCCTGTGCTCCCTGTCCAGTCCCTTTGCCCGTGGATTCAAGAAAGGACACCAACCATCCAGTCACCATGCTTTAGCATCTTTCTCTGAGGCCCAGGGTCATCGAGGGGCCTGACGCCTTCATTCATTATTTTCAAACTCCTCATCACTTGTATCTTCACTCCTGTCTACCACAAGCCGGGTACTCTTCTCCCGGGGCCCTGGCCCTGGAAGATGCTTGTCTCCTGGGCTTCCTCTCTTTTTGATTCCCTCACGCTACAGGGCAGCTGCAGAAACCCTGGGTCCCAGCTAGGTCTAGAGAGAAGCCTCCAGCTCAGGGCCCTCAGGCTCGGTGCTGAGCTCCTCCAACTCCCTCCTATATATTTGGTTTGCGCTTAACTATAGGTGAAACATCCCTTATCCAAAATACCTAGAACCAGAATCTCTTCCAATCGCGGAATGTTTTAGGTTTTGGAATATTTTCATGTGCGTAATGAGATGTCTTAGGTATGGGACCCAAGTCTAAACATGAAATTCACTTACGTTTCATTTATACCTTATACACATAGCCTAAAGATAGTTTTATACAGTATTTTTAGTGTGCCTGTGCTTTTACTGTGATCCATCAGGTGAGCTCAGGGCTGGAATATTCCACTGTGGCATGATGTTGGTGCACTCTGGATTTTGGATTCCCAGATTAAGGATGATTCCCCTGTGGTGGGTTTTCTAAGTCTATTTTGATTTGAGTCCTCTGGAATATATGAAGACAGGGGTCAATATTCTTTTAACAGAAACATGGAGGCATCTTTGAAGACCCAAATGCTTCTTTGTTAAATGTGTATGTTAGAAGATGATTGATCTGTAAACAAATTTTAAAGTCAATCAGCCCTGGTGTCAATAGTTCATCAATGACTATGATGCAGTAGTAGCAGGTGGTGGGGCCCTGGCCTGTGCAAGTCAGAGGAGGGGCTTCAGGCCAGCAGCCCCAGGCCCTGACCTGGGCAGAAATCTGCAGGAGTGATTGCTCCTCGCCGGACTCTCTCAACAACTAGCCTGGTGATACACACTGCACAGGTTCAGGCATCGGCAAGTGCCATACGTGGCCTGGAAGCCCTGAGGCATACACGTGCACCCAAACCAAATGGGCCCTCCTGGCCAGCATCTGAGGAGTCTTCCCCACTGGGCAACACTGGGCTCAGCACAGTCGTTCTGATGTCCTGCTTACTGGTTGTATGATGTCACCAGGACTGGGCCCATCCATACCCAGATGACTACCATGGGGGCAGGAGCAGCCCCCTGTGGAGGCTCCTGCGGATGCAAGGAGGAAAGCAGTAACTGGGCCAGGGTGCACCCACCTGGGCTCCTGTAGAAAAGAGCACTGAGAATTGGATTTGGGGTCAAAGCCAAGGTCTGTGCCATTAATTTAAAAGGCATATCCAGCCCCTTCTGACACTACACTCAGTAAACTGACCACAGGAGCAAACACACACTTTGGGAACAGCTGCTGACACTTTCTCACAATTCATAATGGCTCCTTAAAAGCTTGGACTGTGTTGGGAAAAGAATGGCGAGCAGAGGTATGCTGGCTGCCTGCGAGGTGCTCCTTGCTGACAGCCCCTGGTGTGTGGCTGCACAGAGACAACGGAAAAGCTGCAGGCTCAGCATGCTGTCCTGTCTCTTCAGCATCAGAGTAAGGTGTCGGGAAACAGAATCCCAGGTGTCCTGCTGAGCAGTAGCTGTGACAGTGTGTGTCAAGAGCAGTGACCTGTGAAAGGACAGCTGGGAATCAGGCCTGTGCCTGTGCCACACACCCCTTTCAGAGAGGGAGGGGACAGGGGTGCAGCTACGGGGGCATGCGTCTGCATCTACAGGGTGGGGGACCCTCCAGGACCATGCCCAGGCTCTGTGCATGGTGTGGTGCAAGGCCAGAGAACCTGGCCCACTCCACTCACCCACCCTGATGGCCTGGGATGACCTGTGGGGCCGGAGCCTAGGAGGCAGAGGGCGAAATTCCTGAAGAAGGAAGGGAAGGAATGGCTGGAGGCCGCGCTCCAGAGAAAGCCCTGCTTAGACCCAGTGCCCACCTACTGCCAGGGCCTCCCAGGGAGCTGGGGTGGGAGACGGACACACTGTCTTGCAAATATTCCTGCATTGGGAAGTCCCAACCCTGCTCTCCTGGGGCAGTCAGGAGAAGCTGTCTGCCCTCTAGCTGATCGAGGCAGTCCTTGGTCAGACACCTCAGGTTCAAATGCAGGTGGGTCTGTGGGGATAGGAAGGAGGTGAGCCTAGGGGCTACTCAGGGGCACAGAAAGGTGAGGGGAAGACCACATTCTGCCCTCCCACAGGGATGCTGCCCATCTCCCAAGAGTTCTCCTTCTGAGTGGATGATCCTGAGACCACACCCTCGCTAGTGAGTAAAGGGACAGCACAGTATCACCTCTGTTCTGCCTGCACAGCAGCTGGGAGCCAAGAACCACGTCCCAGCTCCACCCTGAGTCCCTGGACACTCGGAGGCTCCCCTCCCCACATCATCAAGTCAAACAGTGCTGAAGACCTTGAGGCTCTCAAAGTCCCGCTGGTACTTCTCCCGCAGCGTGGCTGCGTCACCCTCCAGCTCCTTATGGCCCAGCTCCTCCCGCATGACATCCATCTGGGCCTCCAGCTCCTGGATGCGCTCCCGCAGCCCCGTCATGGAGTCGGCCTCCCCTTCAGCTGCCGGCACAGCCCCAGGCTCGGGCCGCCAGCAGGGGGAGAGGAACGGCAGGGCCTCAGGGTGCCGCCGCTGGCAGAGGCTGAGGGTCTCCTGCAGGCTCTGCGCGTAGTGCTCCTGCAGGGCCCTCAGTTCCTCCTCATGGATGGCCTGCAGCTCCTTGACCTTCAGCTGGAACCTGTCCTCCAGCGTCTGCATCTGCTGCACGTGCTGCCGCTCCATGTCCTGCTTGTCTCTGACTGAGGCATCCAGCTGGCTCAGGACCCGGCTGCGCTCGGCCTGAAGCGTGTTCTCAGTGCGGTTCAACTGCTCCACCACACACCTGATCTCTTCCTCATACCTGCCCTGCAGGGCGAACATGCTCTGGCTGTGCTTGCTTTCTGCTTCCTCCAGGCACCGCTGCTGATGGTCCAGCTGGCTCACCTTGGCCTTGAGCTCTGCATTTTCTCTTTCAATGAAGCTAATCACCTCCAGGTACTCGCTCTTCTGCTTGCGGAGGAGTTCTTCATACTCCTCCCGCAGGGTACCCACCACTTGCGCCTGTTCCTGGCAGGAGGCCCTCCCAGCCTGCCAGGACTCCTTGTAGAACTGCAGCTCCTTCTCATACTCTAGCCGGATTCTGCAAGCTGCATAGCATACCTGAGCCTGAATGATTGCATCCTGAACCAGTAATGAAGAATACTGACTGAGGCCTGCCAGACAAGTGTCATAGGAGAGATTCTGGGACATCTGCAGAAGCTTCTGACAACCCCTGAGTGATTCTGTGGGTGCCAGGGCGGGCAGAGCAGCGGCAATTTCCTCGAGAACACTGGCCTTCTCCCTCAGCTGCTGGGCGAGCTCTTCCTGGATGGCAACAAGGGCCCCCGGGCTCTGGTGGGACATGTGCAAGGGCTCCTGGGAGCCATCCGTGCCTGGCCTCAGTACTTCTCCTAACAGGCTCAAGTCCCATGATGCCTGTACACTATCTTCATTGCCTGCTGGCTGCCCAAGGGCTTCTGAAACCTGCTGCATCACTTTCTCAAAGTCTGGGGTTTGGTAGGCTCCCAGGATTTTCCCCAGCATGCATTTGTGTTGCTGCAAGGCCATCTGGGTCCCCTTCAAGGTCTCCTGGACGCTCTGCAGCCTACGGTGGAATGACTCCCTTACTGACTGTGTGGCAAAGCTGAGTTCTGCCCGGACCCACGTGGCATCGGCCAGGCCTTGGGGAATATGCTGCTGCCCTCCTCCTGATGTGATGGCCGCTTCTTCTCCCAGCGTTCCCAGGCGCTTACTCAACGTCTCGACTTGGCTCCAGAACTCGCCATCCACCAGCAGCTTCTTGGCCCAGGCTTCCACTGGAGTCCCAGGAGAGATGACAGCACCTTCTCCTTCCAGTGGCCACTCTCTTGACTGAGCAAGCTCGTGGAGAACACGCGACACATCTGAGCTTGTGTTTTTCAGGGAGTCTGCTATTTGGCTGATGAGCGAGGCCTCCAGGGCTATCCGATCAGAAAGCAGCTTCATGTGCTCCTGCTGGCTCAGTGTAGGCCAGCGGGGCTGCTGCGCTGGGGCCGCCACCCCACTCTCTGAGGAATGCCCTTCCTCCTGCCCAGCCTGGGCGCCAGTGTCTGTGGGGGCTGCCCAGGGCCGCAGAGCTTCGATGGCGCTCATGAGCGCAGTCTCCACGCTGGCCAGGGAGGCTGCACACGTGACCTGTGCATCCTGACCTGCCGGTGGCAGAGACCTTAGCTGTTCCCGGCAGCTTTCTAAGCAAGTCAGGGCCTGGCTGTTTTTTGCCTGGAAGTCCCCCAGCTCCCCAACATGGTTCTCGATACGTGTGGCCCTCTCCTGTCTCTCTTGCTCCAGCTGGGAGGCCAGGGCGCCCACCTGCAGCAGGCTGGTGCGGAGCTGCTCGCGGAGCTGGGCCTCAGTGCCGGCCCACTGGTGGTGCAGCGCCAGCAATGCCTCCCGGCTTTGTCCCTGCTGGCTCTCCAGCCTCACGGTCACGTCCTTGAGCTTCTCCTCTGTGACATACAGCTTGGTCTCCAGGGAATGGATTATGGAGAGGTATGTCTCAGAGTCGCCGGCAGAGGGCAGCGTGCTGGGAGCAGCCTCGGAGGACATGCTCTCCTCAGAGGGTGACTGGTCTTGGCTGGTGTCGGAGGATGTGCTGCTGGCCCAGGTCTTCTCAGACCCCTCAGGGTGGACGTATCTTTGGCACTGGATTGTGGAGAACCGGATTCTTTGTCTTTTAACGCCAGGCGCTCCCTGGTCTGGCTTGGCTATGCTCTGTGGCTGCCCCTCCCTGTCGGCCACCTCCACACTCTCTTCTCTGCTGAGGCTGCCATCACCACTTTCCTCCCCAAGCCCAGCTCCTGGGTCTAAGCCCTCCAGCCGTGTGTGGGGAAAGCCTGCAGGTGTTCTGGTGGCAGGGAGCCGCTGGCTGTCCTCTTCCGTTTCCTCTGGGGTGCTCCGAGGCTCTTCCTCATCCTTTGGCGACTGATCTGCAAATTTCCTTAGAATCTCTTCCTTTGCTTGCAGCTTAATTTCTGTTTCCTCTAAGCTGCTCCCCAAGGCAACCATTTTAACCAAAGCTTCATTGAGGTCCTGATCTTTCTGTTCTAGAACTCTCTCGTGTGCTTCTTTGATGTGCTTCAGCTCTTCCTCCTTCTCTCTGAGCAGAGTGCGCATGCTCTGCAGCTGGCTGGAGACCCTGTGATGGGAGTGCTCCAGGCTCTGGTAGTCGGCCTCTCTTCCCCTTAGCTTCTCCTGGAGCTCAGCTACGTCCCCGTCAGAAGTGGCTACTCGCTCCATCAGCTCTTGGAACCTCTGTCTGATGAGATCCCGCTCGTCACGGAGGCTCTGTACGTGCTGAGTGAGCTGGCGGAGGCTGGCCTCCCGGGCCTCCAGCTGCTCCTCCAGCTGGTGTACTTGCTCACTACCCTCACTTGTGGCACTCAGCTTCTCTTTCTGGAGGGCCTCCACCTGCTGCACGTGGCCCTGCAGCTGGTCCTCATAGGCACTGGCCTTGTCCTCCACCTCCTTCAGGTTCTGCAGCAGTGCCTGCTTCTCCTCCTCGCAGCTCTCCAGCAGGAGCGTGTAGTTCCTCTGCAGCTTCTCCTCCATCAGCCGCTGGGCCTGCTCGCTGGCGCCCAGCTGCTGGCTGAGGTCAGCGATGCGCTCCTGCAGCCTCTGCACCTCCTTCTGCCGGTCCCGCTGCAGCGCCTGCTGCGTCTCCAGGTCCCGCAGCTCCTGGGTCTTCTCCAACAGCAGCGCCTCGGCGCTCTTGAGCTTCTGCTCGCTGGCCCTCAGCTGGCCGCTCAGCACGGCCTCACTGTGCTGCCGCTCCTCCAGCTGCTCACGGACCCTGCCTTGTTCCAGCTTCAGCTCGCCCTTGAGCTTGGCCAGTGCCTGCTCCTTGATGGCCAGCTCGGCAGCGGCGTTGCTGAGCCTCGCCTGCAGGCTCCGGATCTCGGCCTCGTGGTGCCGGATCGCATCCTTGGCCTCCCCATAGCTACGTTTCAGGGTCTGAATCTGCTGCGTGATCAGCTCCTGCCGCTGGCACTGGGCTTCCAGCTCACTTTGGAGGTCTCGGTTGACTCTATGGAGCCTCTGCCAGGCACCCGACGGGGAGGTGGCCACTTCAGTCTTAAAGAAACCGATTAAATACTGGTTAGTCACACTTGGGCCTCCCCATTCTGAGTGTCACAGCTCTGGCCAGGATCAACCACAGAATAGCTCCTTGGTGGGTTGGCTTTTATCCTTTGCACATCTTTTTTCCCATTTAAAAACTCCAATAATTTACCTTATTATTGTTATTATTATAAAGATTATATTTTGGTGAGTAGCTGCTTCCAGGTAAATAGAAAACATGGACAATAACATCAAAAAACAGCTCTAACTGAACAGCATCTAGTAGGAAAAAACCAAATAAAACTGAATAATGGAACACACTGAGAAGCAAAACGGAGACTGAAGGACGAGAGGATGGGAGGGGAGGCACAGCGCCTGCATCTATTTGTTTTGCAAAACAAAAAGGATGCGGTTCTAGACCTCAAATCTGAACAAGTGCAGGACAAAAGGTAAGTGATGTCACTTCCTTCCAGGAGATAGAGAGAAGGAAGGCAGGTAGCTGCTCAGGAGATACCAGCAAGGTGACACCTGGACCGTTTTTTCCTTTGGAAAGTGCAGCCAGGCCTCCACGGTAACAAGGAGAACTAATCTCTACCTGCAAGAAGACAGAACGAGGGGGAACGCAAACCATGGAGTAAAATCTGATAAGCAACATAACAAACCTTTGTGGAATTCAAAACAAGAGAGTGAAGCATGCAACCCCCCAAAAAACAAAAAACAAAAAACAAACAAACAAAAAACCGCACACAAAACAAAACACAAACAAAAGAAAACTCCCCAAACCGAGAGACATGCAGCAGAGACAGAAGTGATATAATGTGAGGTAGAACAACATGAACAAGAATGAGGAGAACCCTTCTAGAATCTGGCCCGCCCAAGCTCCCTTGCTCTGCTGGTGGGGAAGCCACAGATGTGACACTCAGTTAAGTTCCAGTGCGACACCATACTCAATGTCCAAAGCATGCAGGCCCTTCCCGGCAGTTAGTGTGGCACCCACCCCCAAAGGACATGCCTCCCAAGCTGCATCCCCAAGGGCCCTGCCCCTTTGGACTTTTGACTTAGTACTTCCAAAGCTCAGGGCTGGTAGTCACTGGTTATCCAACTTAGCGGGAGGTTATGCAAGAGCAGTTTGGCTCAGTGCTGAACAACAAGGCCTTCAGTGTAGGTGCACTTGATGGTCCATGTTAGACACACAGGCAGGTTTCCAGGTTAGCAATGTGCAAAGCCTGTCGGCAGAGTCTTTACCATCTATCTGATCTGAAGTAATTCTTGTAGGATGGGGGCCTACCACGGCTCAGAAAGATGCTCCCCAAACAAGGAGGGTCTGCCCAAATGATCTGAAGGCCCTCAGAGAGGGATGTGTAGGAAGGGGACACCTGCCACCAGGCCCAAGAGTCTTAACCGGGCACAGCAATGAGGTTGCTGGAAGGGAGGAAGGTGCATGGATGTTGGGGTGGGGGAGAGGCAAAGGGCACGTGCAGCAGAGGACACAGTGTGGGGAGAGGTAGGAAGGAATGCTCTGGTCACAGGGCAGCTGGGCACCCCTGGGCCACCTGCTGCCTGGGAGGACTCAGACCGATGAGGTCAATGCACAACAGTCTGGAAATGTCAACAAGAGACAGAGAGTCTGGGTGTTTGAAAGCTGAAGGCCCTTGGGAATCAAGAGGACTAGATCACACAGACAGGAAGCTGGTGCTTCACGAGGAGGGGCACTTCTGGGGCTAGCGGCAGGGTCGACTTAACCCTGGACCCTGACTCCAGTGCCACATCCTTGGCCTTCAATCAACTTTGAATTGGGTTCTGCCACCCCATACCCCGGCTCCCCAGTACTTATTTGCTGATCCCCCCCACCAGTTCAGCAGCACCATGGGGGCAGGAGCATGTCTGTTTCATGCCCCAGAGCTAGCATGGGGCCTTGGATGCTATAGGATGGCAACATATGCCACCTGCCCTCATACCAGGCCACCCTCTGCCTCATGCTACCCACGTCAGAGCTGCTGTACCCCAGGGATCTGAATGCAGCCAGGACTCTGGCAAATACCTCCAACAGAGGGACAGAGGGCTTGTATTTTTGGCTCACGACTTCGGCTGCAGCCTCTTCATCCCCCTCTAACTGGGCTGGTTGGGTAGCCTTGTGCTTCTGAAACTTCAGCCTGGGAACAACGTAATAAATGGGGCCCTAGGACAGTGGTGACAACCCAGGTCTTCCACAGGTATGGTAGACATATGGGTGGGGATGGGGGCAAATCTAATTCTACCACTAACTTGCTATTAGTCACAAGAAGGTGCTTGGCTCACTGTGACTCAATTTCTCTAATGTGTACAATGGGCCTAATTCCCCTCCTGTGAAAACAATGCTAAATGGCATGCAGATGTATGGTGTCCATAAAAATACACATATTGGCTAGAGAGCCAAAATGAGAGCTCACCAAAATGATTTCATTACAAAAAAAAAAAAAAAAAAAAAAAAAATCCTTAGATGGTTTCAGGCACATTCCTCAAAATGTCACAGTCTGAGGAAAAATGACCAGTGTCAATGGCACACTGAGGGCCCTTTTCCTGCGGCAGAGAAGCTGAGGCCGAGCTGCACAGCTTTGCACATTCCTAGCCTGCAGCCTGCAGTGACCCTTCACACTGAAGTCCCTGGGTGCACTGCAGCCACGGCAACCACCCTGCCCTACCTGCAGCACGTAGCCCTCCCGGGCACTCTGTTCTCGGCCCAGGGCCACCCTCAGCTGGTCTTGCAGGAGGCGGTTCTGCTCCAGAAGGTCGGAGGCCTCCTTCTGGCTCTGCTCCAGCTGTTGGTAAGAAGACACACACTCCTAAGCAACGTGAGGACAACAGACGAACCGTGCAGCACAGGCCCACAGAGGCATCTGGGACTGCAACAAGGCTAGTCCACTGGCCCAGGACTCTAGGGTCTCCACATCTCAGTAGATGTGCAGATCCGGTCTGTACCCACAGCATCTGGAACCAAAGATTCCAGCTCAAGCCATACATGACACCAGCACAACTTGCTAACCAATGGGGGCCAAGGGACAGTCTTGTCATTCCTGCCTCAGGTAGCCCTGAGCAAAGACATAGCTGTTGTATCTGCTCACAGCTGCACCACACAGGCCTCACGGAATTGATTTCTGAGAACAGAACTGTGCCCCACTGAAAAGTGGCGGCTTTACATCTTGGTCAGAAAGAAGACCACCCCATGGGGTCCTCTGGGAGCCCTTGGCATGGTCACGCAGGTCAGGTTGGCCTCCACAGGAACCCCAAGCGAGTCTCACGCCAGGCCCTGCTGTGGCTTCAATTGAAGCTACTCCACTTGACCAGTTTTACACAACAAATCCCACAGAAAGCTGTGTTTGCCAAGTGTTCCTGTAGGTCCCCCAGTCAGGTGTGGAAACCTCGGGTAAACTCTTCACACTCTTCCTGCTTTCTACTCACTCAGCCACCCACCTCTTCCCCAAACACTGTTTATGTCCTACTTGCTGCTCTCCTATGTTTGAGACTGCCCTGCCCTGCTCCCAGGGGCTGGAGATCAGGGAGCTGGGGTGCAGTGGGCTGTGTGGGCACTGCCAGGCTGGGCTATGAGAGGCAGGGAAACATTACAGAAAGGCCCCTTGATTGCCATCCCAAACAGAACCTGATGCCTCAGCGTATGGCCTGCAGGCCAGAAGGCTTATTTTGGTAGCTTAGAACCATGTGAGTCTGAATTATTTTATTTCATCTCATCTTTATTATTTTATTAACAAGTCTAGAAAATGGTGGGGGGGAGCATTGATACTAATGATAACTGTCAGACTCAAATATTTAGTAAAATAGAAAAAAAGATGAGATGTGTGAGGCATGCCACAGTCATGAGTCTTTAAAGCATCTGCTACGGCAAAGGACACATGTGAAGCAGGCTGTGGAGGGTGCACTCGGGGCAGGTGTGCCAGGGACTTTCATAAAAACCAGAGTGCTAGGTAGGCTGAGTTCCCCTCATCCAAAACTCTTCAGAAACCAGAAGTACTTCAGATTTCAGATTTTTAAAAAAAAGTTTTGCAATCATCATATATACATAATGAGCAATTTTAGGGATGGGACCCAAATGTAAATGTGAAATTCACTTATGTTTCATTTACAATTTATACACACATAGCCTAAAGGTAATTTTATACAGAATTTTTGTTTCTGACTAGTGCTGGGTATCAAATCCAGGGCCTTGCCCATGTTAGGCAAGTGCTCTAACATGGAGCTACATTCCCTGCCCCCTATATAGTATTTTTAATAATTTTGTGCATGAAACAAAGTTTCAAGGTGTGGAATTTTCTGCTTGTGTTGTTGTGTTGACATGCTAAAGGTTTTGGATTTTAGAACACTTTGGAATTTGGACTTTTGGACTAAGGATACTCATCCTGTAACCTCTTTGGCCGCAGAACTCACTTGTGAAGTAAATCCACGGTGTGGATGTGATCATGGGCTATGTTTTCATGAGAGAATACTATATGCTGTGAATGCAGAGTGGGTTCGTGCAACTCTATACCCCAGTCCCAGGATGGCTTCCATGTAACCACCTGCCCCACCTCTGCTCATCAAAGCTGTTTCACATCCTAAGGGCCTGGAGTCCAGCCTTTGTCTTCTGATGTCTGCCCCTGCACCTTTGTCTGATTGACTGGCCCCAGACCACTGTCAAAGCACCTGGGCTGGTTCCGCATCCAGCCTCCACCTGTCCCCACCCAAGGGCTAGCTCATGCAGATCAAAATCTAACTCTACTCCTGCTTTTACTTAAAACCTCTAGTTCATGCCTGCGCAGGGTGGAAGAAGACTCACTGTCTGGGCCCTGCAAACCACCAGCCTGTGTCTGGTCACAGCTCCACTCACACTGTGAACTCTGCCATTGTTCAGGAAAGAACCATCAGCCCTCCCTGCCAGGAGTCAGCACGTCTCCCACATCTCAACCTCCGTCTGGACTGCAAGGACCTGTGTACCCACCTCCCCTAGGGGCCTGCAGGTCCCTGAAGGGAGGACTGTGCGGTTAACCTGCAGGCCACAGTTGGGCACAGCTGGCACTCAGGACAGGCTGCTGCAGGGAGGGACCTGCCCTGGCATTACCTCCTTCTCCAGCAGGGAGGTCAGCTCATGTGTGGAGAGCCGGTCACTTCCCTCCTCAGATAAGGACAGGTGCAGTGGGGCGATGGGCACTTGCTTCTCCTCCCGGAGAGGGGTGGTCTCCACCTGATGCCAACGCTGCTCGATCTCCACATGGACATTCTGCGCCTTGAGATCAGCAGCCCCTGGCAGCCCCGGGCTCCGATCGACCTCCATGCGTAGGGCTGCATCTTCAGTGCCCGGTCCATCCATGGCATCCAGCATCCCAAAGCGCTTGCGGCGCTCTTCTCGCCGCCGAGCACGTTCTCGCTCCAGCTCACCTGGCTCCGCGTCAGGACGCCCAGAGTCCCGGGCATCAAGGCTGCCCATAGCGCTGGCCCGCTCCTGAGCCAGAGCCTGTTGGATAGGGCGGAACTCGGCCCAGTCAAAGGTCTTAGAGCGGCCCTCCCGCCTACGCTCTCGAGCACGGCTTCTCTTCTGCTCAGGATCCGGCTCCCCTGGCTCTGCCTCCTGCTTCTCATTCTGCCTCAGGCAGGTCTCAAAAGATGAGCTGCTCTTGTTCTTCTCTTCAGGCAATGAGCTATGGAGTAGGGGACAAACACAGCACCTATAAGCAGGGCCTGAGACCCTGGCCAGTCACAGAGTCAAGCCTAGCAAGTGAGGTCCGGCCTGCACCTGCTCCACATCCTTCTCTGCTTTCCCAAAGCAGCTTCTAAATGCAGGGGGAAGGAATGTTCCACTTGTGCCTGGTGGCTGCTTCCTTGCAGAACTCAAGCCTGGTTCTAACAGGAAGTGGGAGAGAAACAGCCTCAGACGTTCCTGAGGTTTCCAAGACACATTGCTTAAGGAAGAGATGCTGTGAAGGAAGCGTGACAGCCTTATAGTCACAGTGATGGAGACAAGGGAACCCAGGGATAGCCATGAGCCCCAGAGGCAGGAAGAATCCAGCCATCATCCAGACACTTGGTGAGGCCTACTGTGAAGCAACCCCCTACAACGCAATGGTAACAGAATGAGTCAGAACTGGCCACCTCCCTAGAAGGGCTCAGGGATTTCAGTAGGAAGGTAACACCATCAGCTCGGTTTTAAAAACCCACTCTGGCCTCTAGATTGACAGGTGGGTCAGAATGAAAGGCTGAGATCACCTGCAGAAAAAGGAAATAGGTGGCTCAAGCAGCCACAAACCCATAGCACAGGGGGAAGGCAGTGTAGAGGCTGCCATCCTGAGGAAGGAGGTGATCCGGACAGGCTGAGCAGCTCATGCTGGCTGGCACGTGGCCTGTGGGACAGCAGCAGGGAAGAAGCTGGTCATCCTGAGGAATCCCTGCCTTTCCCAATCTGCCCTGAAGGAAGACTCCTGGGGAGGCTGCCACTCCAGCAGGGGAGGGACAGGGACATCGTCAATGGCAACACAGCAAGAGGCTGGGAGTGGGCTCAATGGCTGCCTGAGGCTGGCAGAGTGGTCCCTGGTCTTATCTGAGCCTCAGAAGAGAGCTGGAAGCCACCTGGGGATAGCAAGGGCCCTAGGGGGAGGGCCAGGGAGCACATGAGTTTACATCAGGGCCAAAGAGGAGACTGCCAAAGGGACACCCAAGGAAAAGACAAAGTGGCTCCTATTACCGTTGGGGGCAGCGGAGAGTAAGAGCCAAAGTGCTTCAGAGCAAAAGGATGGGCACAACCTAAGACCACATGAACACATGAATAAAAACAATCCAGAGCAGGGCTACATTGATCCTGTCTCCAAAAACAAAACAAACAAAAACATGCCAGAGAGGAATTTTCAGCATCAGAAGATATGAGAGCTGGCTTAGGTCCAGGATGGTAGAGGGCACAGCAGCCCCCAGCAGGACTCCTGACAGGTAAGCTCACCAGGGAGGAGGCCCCTCCTTGAGGCTCTTCCAACCCCAAGGCCAGCAGCTCTCTGTGACTTCCCCACCAAGACCACATGGCAGGGTGAGAAAAACAAGGTCAATGGCTCTGACACTGCCATCCCTGCTTCCAATGCCTGCGGAGGGTTTGGTCTGGTAGCAAGGAAACAATTCAAATTTTCCTCAACTTATAAGAGCCACCAGAAGAAAACAGGCTAAAAACAAACCAGGGCAGGGGACTCTCCCAGCTTTCGGCTACACTAGACTGTGAAGCAGATTCTAGGCAGAAGACAACAGCCTGCCCACTATGGTATGAAAGCAAAAAGGGTGCCTGGCCACTGTGCTCACCCTCTGGGCCTCAGTCCTTTGTGGAGCAGAGCAAGACCGTGTACGTGGGAGGCCGCCCTCCTGAGTCACATGCAAACACAGGGCAGGCATGCGTGTGTTCCTGACACCTGCCCTGCGGTGCTGACTTCTTCCAGCCACAACTCCTGATCTACAGCCCAGGCCGGCAGGGACGCGGTGGCTCCGTGTGCTGCCACCACCTGGGGAGTGCAGCCCCAGTGCCTTTCTCATTTTGCTGTGTGGCCTCCTATGGACACAGCGAAGAGCGCCAGGCTCTGCTTCCACTCAGTGGAGCCATGGAGGCAGAGGCTGCAGCTCATTCATGATACAGCTTAACAGCTCCTGGGAGATGGCCACGGGCTGCCCTCCTGGCCACACCCTCCTGGTCCCGTGGTGTGAGAATGACTAGATTTCGTGTGCTAATTGCTGAAGGGATGAACATGAGTCAAACATAGGAAAGGGGCTGCAGAGGAGTTCAGGTTTCCTTTCCTTATGCAAAGACGGGTGGAATCACCATTCTGGGAAGAGGCGAAAGTCTTGGTCAAGGTTAGACACAGCCAAGGCTGCCACAGGTCAGCACCCTAAAGCCACGTCCCACCTCCCTGCAACTTAACCTCCAATGCCAGAAATCCACATGGTAGCAACATGAGCTACCCAGGCTGAGAGAAGCACAAAGGGCTCAGAACGTGTGAGGCTCCAGGGCCCTAGAGGTGGCACAGCAGAGCTCAGCTCCAGAGCCAGCTCCACACAGTGAGCCGTCTTCACTTGCTGGCAGATGAAAACTGGCAGGTCTCTAACATTCAGGCAGGAGGAAGGCAGCTAGTTGTGTGCCCCAGGGATACAAACCACAGAATGCTAACACAGGAGAGAACACACTCTTCTAACTAGGGCTTCAGCACCCAGAGTCTCAGAGAGAAGCTTTCCTGGGTGCACAAAAATCAAACAGATGTAGGAGTAAGGCAAAAAGTAACCAAAGAAGAGCAAAGCTATGGTGGCCTGTGGCTACAGTGCCCTGGGTTGCCCTCACCCAGCCAGAGCACAGCCACTGTAGTGGGTCTGTGGTAGAGCCTGAGCCCAGCCTAGGTGGCTTGACCCAGCTAGAAGAGATGGAAGACTTTTTGCCAAGTTCACTGCTGGCAACAGGCACAAAGGCAACCATCTGACTGACCAGGCCAGCTTGAGGAGGAGGAAAGCAAGGCTGAGGCAGAACTAGGAAGCCACAAGCAGGCTAAAGGCCGCTGAAGGCTGTCCCAGCCAACAGTGGGACAAAAGAGGGTGGGAAGGAAGCTGTGCTGGGGTGTGGCTGGGCTCAGGCCTCAGGGGAGCAGCAGGTGCCCACAGGACATGGCCTCCCTTGGGCATCCTGACTGTCGTACCTGGTCACATCTGGGGCAGTGGTTGGGTGCACGTGCTTCATGATGGTCTGGATCCAGTTCCGCCGGATTCCTGACGTCATGGCCGACAGAGTGAATTCACCCTCCTTCGTCTACACAAAAGAAATGGGGTCATCAGTGACCAGCCCTGGGGTGACTGCTGCCTCCTACCTCCAAAGGACACTGCATTGGGCAAAGTCCCCGAGGAGAAAGGTGAGGCTGGGCAGCCTTCCTAGGAGTGCTGCGTGTGCCCTGTTCAGGAGAGACAAGGGCGAACAGGGCCATGCTCTTGGGAACAGTAGATGGGGGTCTCCTCTCCACAGGGCTGCCCTGTGCTTACTGAGCTCTTGCTATGCACCAGCCACAAGCCTCACACGGGTGGACAAGGCCAGTGTGTCTCTCTCTCTAAGGAGCTCTCCCAGCCCTGGAACTGAGGATGCAACTGGCATGTGGGGAGTGGGGGAGGTGATGTGTGGGGAGGGGTGCATCGGCATGGAGAACAGTGTAAGTCCAGGCCCAGTGTCCCATAGCCCCACTCCAGGACACAGTGTGGCAAGGGAAAGGAGAGTGGACAAGCACGCAAGGCTGATGGGGGTCACAGGACAACTTATGGTACAGCTACTGCCATCATCCAGGTGATGCGGTGGCAAAGGAGAGGTAACAGAGGGGCGTGGAGGGTATCACTGGCTGGAGACAGAAGGGGAGGGCCTGAAGCGGTAGGGGAGGAGTCTGTTCACAGTGAGGGGTGTGGCAGCAGATTATGTGGCCTCAGGACACAATCTCTGGGTCCCTGGATGGTGGAGGGCCCAGTGCACACCCAGTGGTCCTCACGGAGGTGTCTCCCTGCTTCTGCACCCTCAGAAGGGTGATTCCAGCACCGTCCTGTAAGCTCCTAGGCTGCTTACAGACTCAGCCATGAGCACACCACCGAAGCAGTTGGTAAGAAGATGAATCATGAAGACAGCTTTGGGATGGCAAGGGGCTGCAACACTGGAGACCACCTGGGCCCAGTGTGCTTGGAGGCCCCTCTGCCAGGGGCCAGCCATTGCCCCAGCTCACCCTCTCTCACGTACTTCCCCCATTAGAGTGTGCCGGGGTGGGGGCCCACTCACATTCTCGCCCCATTTGCCCCCAGTGGCCCAGCCTCTCCACGCCTCTGTGTAGGTGCTTCCAGATTCTGGCTTCAGCTCTGCTGCTGAGCTCTTTCCCTGCTTCTGGGCCACCACATTCACCCAGTGCATGTTCTCACGGAGCCCATCGCAGCCTCAAATACAACACCAGCCAGGATTCTAGAAGATTCCTCCTCTGTGTAGTCGGTGGCCAGTGTCTGTGTGGGCCCCGCACACTGTGGGCGGCAGGAGCTCATGCGGGCCCTTCTCCCACCTGTCTGTCCTCCTGGGCACCACTCAGCCCCTCCTTCTTGCCTTCCTTGCCCACCACCATGGTGTTACCTGCCTGGTTTCCCTTCGAGCCACCCTGCAAGTCCTGCAAAGTGTGTTTCACTAACACACAACTGCCAGGTGTCTCCATCACCTACCAGTGCTTTCTACAACCTCAGGGCAGGATCAGCCCTGGCCAGGCCTTTGCTGCTCTCCTGCTGCTGCCCCTACCAGCCTTCTGTACTTGCTCCCTCTTCTGTGCCACCTCAGGACCCTTAGGGTGAACCTTTTCCAGGAAGGCTCCCATGCTGCTGCAGTGTCTCTCCAGACTTAGGACTCACAGCCCCTGGGGTAAAGTAAAGAGGGGATCCACTGACAGGTGAAGAGGCCCCGCCCACCACTAGCCAGGGCTACCCTGGGAGTGAGCAGGTGAGTTCTCAGACTGCAGGAGCCCTATCTGCGGACACCTGATGATCAAGATTGGGGTGGGGGGCTGGGACCAATGAGCCAGGACTCACCCTGGAGGAGGAAGTTCAGCTTTGGGTTCTCTGAGCCCGCTACCTCTCCTGCAGGTAAGGAGTAGGAGGGAAACACTGCAGTGGGCCAGTGCAGGCCACTAGGAGCCCTCTCACGCCCGGCCCAGGAGCCAGGCCCTGGATGCAGTCCTGACCATGAAGCGGCTCCCTCACAGACACCCAGGAAGGGGAGGGCAATGGGGCCAGCACTGGGCTTCTCCTAGTACTGAAAGCCCTGGCTGTCAGGGCTGCACACTGGGCTCCTCCATATTTCATGGGTCTGAATCAGCACCAAAGTGCCTAATCAGCTCTGAACACAGTAACACAATTGAGTTTCTGGGCCTAAAATTGGAAGGTCTGCCACCAGTGTCCCAGCCTCAAGCAAGAAACCAAGTCCCAGAGCTTGCCCTGTGGTGGTAGCATTCTACTTGCCATTGCTCTGAAGGCTTTTGTGAGGGAGATAAAGAGGGTTTACCCAAAGTGGGGGCATTATCCTGGCCCCTGAGGGGTCAGCTGCAGGTCTGGGATTCCCTGAGCGACTGGAGCACTGCCTGTGGCCTGCCAGCACCCGACCTGGCAGTGGAGTTGGCAAGACCCCTCGGGGACGGCTGCCGTGTCAGAAAGACCAAAGACCAGCCGTGAACCCAGAGGGCTGGGGCTGGGCCTTGTCAATCCGTCAGCCACTGGGGGAGGTCTGGAGATGAAGGTCAGCCACAAGGACAGTAACAGCTGGCCACAACAGTCAAGTGGCCTCACTGAAGCCAGCACCGAGGCCCAGGGGAGCCTGGAGGAAGCCAAGAGGGTAACATGCTCCCGAAGACCCAGAAACTCTGGGACCCTCCCAGTCCCAGGTTCTACACTGTGAGTCCCTTCCTTTGCCTGGTTCTGATTGTACCTTTCTGCTATAATAAAACTAATTGTAAAAATAGTGCTTTCCTGAGTTCTCAAAGTCATTCTAGAGAATTCTGGAAACTGAAGGTTGTTTTGGAAACCCACACTTGCAATGAGAATCACAAATGAGAGTAGATGAGGCAGTTGGGAGGTCTGTGCCCTAAGCCATCGGCCTGGCTGACTCCAGGCCGCCCTTGATCCATATAACTCCTAAGTCACAACCAATGATGTCTACTGTATTTGTCCAATAAGGTTACTTTTTTGAGGGTAGGGCCAGATCTTGCTTATCGGAATACCTCCCATGATTTGGGGGTTGGGCAGAATCTAGAATTCTGAGTGAATGAATGAACAAATGAATAAAAACCTCTTCCTCTGAGATTTAGATAATTAGCAAACACTTTCATTCCTATTCCTCATACCCTATATCTAACAGCCCCAAACTCCAACATTTAAAAATAAAAGGAAAGAGACAGAGATACTGAGACTTCAGCAACAGAAACCTTTAAACAGTCTTGAGAGGAGAAGTGCCAATGTCTAAGTTTTTTGTCTACACCAAACATTTGGGGTTAGGGATCAGGAGCCACAGGACAGAGGATTCAGTGCTAAAGGAAAAGACCAAGTGCTGATCATATATGTCAAGTCAGGCCTTGCACTGGCCAGGTATCAGGTTCATGGAGATACAACCCTGCTGGTCAAGCCCTCGCCCCCACCTTGCCCCTGGCTCACATGTATCTGGAAGCCATAGTTTCTCTGGACTGGATACTCTGTGACATCATAACAAGTAGACAAGTCAATTTCCCCATCCAAGTCAGCAGCCTGCAGAGAGATATGAGACAGTCTTAAGAGATCTGTTGTTGTTGTTAGGTTCCATGGAGGTGGTGTCTGATTCCTAGCGACCCTACATACAATAGGCAAAACACTATTGTCAGTGCTTCTCTGCTATTCATAGGGTTTTCAATGGCTGATTGTGTTTTGGGAATGGGTTGCTGGGTCCTTCTCTTAAGCCTACAACACCTTGTGTTCCCAGCCTGGTGGCTGTGGCCTGGTGTTCCCAGCCAGTCTCCCATCCAAGTACTAACCAGGTCTGACTCTGCCTAGCTTCTAAGAGCTGAAGCCACAGTGCTATGGCTGCGGGCTTAAGAGATTTGTTGTTGTTGATGCTGTTGTTAGGTACCGTCGAGTTGAGTCTGACTCATAGCGACCCTCATAGGGTTCTCAATGGCTGACTGTTTCGGGATTGCCTTGGGAGTGGGTTGCCACGTCCTTCTCCCATTTTGTGGTGCTGGGAATCGAACTTAGGACCTCAGAGACTGCAAAGCAGTGCTCTACCAACTGAGCTAAATCCCAGCCCTTAAGAGATTTAGGAAGAGCTAATGCCTAGATGAGCACACCCATGAGTGGTTTCCTGTAATGTCTGCATCTTCATGGGACTAGATCTCAACCATCTGTCCCACCCCCATAGGAGCCAGGTCCCCCTCCCTGGAGCATCCATATCACCACTTCCGCATGTATCTGGCCAAAGGTATTCCATGCCAGCAGGCTCCACAGTGTTGATGTGAGTGGGAACTCTTATACACTTAAAAACTGAGGACCTTTTGGGCGCAGTGGCACACACATGTAATCCCAGCAACTTGGGAGGTAAAGCCAAGAGGATCATAAGCATCTTGTGTAATTCAGTGAGATTCTGACTTAAAATAAGAAACAAATAAATGGGCTGGGGGAGCAGCCCGATGGTAGCGCACTTGCAAAGCGTGTGTGAGGCCCCTGGGCTCAACCCCCAAGTACTGAAAAAATAAATTGCTGGGTGCTGTGGCTCACACCTATAATCTCAGCAATTTGGGAGGCTGAGGCAAAATTTCAAGTTCAAGGCCAGAGGCAGCCCGTGAAACCTGGACCCTGTCTCAAAATAAAGGGGGCGTATCTCAGTAGTGGAGCACTTGATTAGCATGTACAAAGCCCTGGGTTCAACCCCCTAGTACTGAAAATAAAATGAAAATGTTAAACAGATTTATCCACCTAAGAATAAAAATAAACCCATTTCATTTTTAAATTTAAAATATGATTTAAAAAATCATTGGTACAAGTGGCATTGTTTTAAATTTTTGCAGGTCTCTTGTACGTCTGGCTTCAGAGACTGGGCTGGATTCTCCTGTTATGCATTCAGTCTATTCTATGTACTGTTTTGGCTGAAGCATATGAAGATAAAGGGGTCTCACAGATACACACTTGGAAAAGTAAGGATTTTAACAGTCTTTTAAGGTAACTGTGATTAGTCTTTTTGATAAGTGTTTGCTTCTCAAAGGTTAACTGCAATGTGGAAACTGCAATTCTATCAATCAATTTTCTGTGCTCTGTTACATTAACATCCATGGTACATCCTGCCCTTTGTCTCTTTCGCCCAGGCATGGTTTTGTAATATTATGTATTGGTCACTCAAAAAAAATTAGGTTATGCATAGCTTCTAAATGTCTACACAATTCATTATGCAGAATCAAAATACTCTATTTGTTAAATCATCACTTATTTCATCAGGAGAGTCTATAAAGAGAAGCTAACAAGTTCATGATGGTGAATATAAATCTTCCAAAGTTCTAATTTTTTTCTTTTTTTCTTTTCTTGAGACAGGGCTTGCTATGCTGCCAAGGCTGATCTTAAATTCCTGGGCTCAAGCAATCCTGCCTCAGCCTCCTGAGTAGCTGGGACTTTAGGCATATACTACTGTGCCAGGCATAATTTTTTCTTAAAAGCTAGAACTATACCATTGGCAATGAACTGTCAGTTGCTTTCTTTGAAGGAACAGCCTCTTGGTTCATTTTCATGAAAATGTTTGCCATCACCCCAAACGAAATGACCACAGTTTGTCCGTCAGCTGTTTCTTCAAGCACTAGAAGTGCTCCACACAGCAGCAGCTCTGCTGCACGGCCGAGTGAGGACACTTCCCACTCCAACCACACAATGCTGAGAAGATGCGCATGCCAAGATGAGACTTTAAAAAATCAGTAACTTTTACTGCCCCATCGAGGACTGCTTGGGGGCTGGGATTTAGCTCAGTTGGTAGAGCATGGCTCTGCAGTCTCTGAGGTCCTGAGTTCGATTCCCAGCACTATAAAAATGGGAGAAGGACATGGCAATCCACTCCCAAAGCTATCCCAAAACAATGAGCCACTGAAAACTCTATGAGGGTAGCTATGAGCTGGACACGACTTGACAGCACCTAACAACAACAACAACAACATGGACTTTTCATTGTTCTTAAACAGCATTAACTATGTGGCAGTGCAAACAGTGACTGCTGGTACAATCTGTGCCTGTGGCCACGTGTCGGGGCACTAGTGGTTTCACCTACCGCTGCTTTAATGCCATTGGTGTGGATGTCAGCCCAGTAAACAAAGGTTTTATTATAAATACAGTCTGGACCATCACGACTCAGAGTTACTGGGTACACACACCACCAAACACTTCATCATATGCACCTTTAATTCCCTGATTTCAGACACAACAGAGCCTGTCATTCATACTATTCTGCACCTACCTTCTGTCACCAACACTCTTCCTCTTCAGACCACACAAGCTGATTCAGAGTGTTTAAATCTATAAACCAGTTCCTAACAATGGCAATGAGCTGCTTTCCCACCTCTCAGGACAAAGGTGGAGGGATGGCTAAGACTGAGATCTTTCCCTAGATAAGTCAGCGTATCTAAAGGACTCCAGAGTCCAGTTACCAGAGAAAAGGTAACATAGACTTGCCAGGTTGTTCAAGAGATTTTCACCCCCTGAGGAAAGAAAAGAGCCCCTTCCAGTTGGTCTTCAATCATGGAATTATAACTGTTACAGGGCCCAACCAAATTTCCCTACTATATCCCATCCTTGTATTCAACAGAGGACAAGATTTAATTCAATTTTTCCAATGACTCAATTCGCCACAAAATCTCTTTATAGAAAAACCAGATTGCTCATCCTGAGTGTTCAAATTTCAGTGTTGTGTAAAGAACAGAGAGAATAGGGACTGCTGAATCCACTGCATTCAGGTACGTCACAGGGCCTTAGAAGAGCATCATGTCTCAGGTGGGAACATAGTCCCAAGGCTGTCAGAGTTGGTCTGGTTGTGCTGACTGTCCCATGGGGTCAAGATTGGGACATACAAGACAGCAACAGGGACACCCCTTCCACTTCAGCCCTGGGCTCCTGCATATACCTGGCAGCTGTCTCCCCAAAGGCACAAAGCCAGGCCACTCACCTCCTCAGCCACAGAGTCCCTGTAGTATCTCAGGCTCTGATCGGCCAGGACAAACCAGTGCTTCTTCCACTAAAAAGGAAGAAAAGCAGAAAACTCTAGTACCAAGTGGTATGATTGGTGCTTTGGAGTGACCCACAGTCATTTCCTGGGGCACCTCCCAGAGCACAGGTAAAGCAGGGTACAGGCTGGAGCTTGTGTGGACACAGCACTCTGACAACTTTACTCAGATGGCAGACAGCCAAGTGCTCACAACCTCGAAGGCTTGTTAAACTCTGGCTCCTCCATCAAGAGGCAGCAGAGAGCAGGTGGACCTTAGCTGGGCTGTGACCCAAAGGGTGCGACTGGTGACAAGTGCACTGCAGGACTCCATTCCAACTCCAGACGCTGCAGACATCCGGGCCCATCGCACAAAAAGATGGTTGTGAAAAGGATACTGAGAGCCAGAGCCACTTGGCTGGCTCACCAGGTGAGCACATCCCACTATACCAGCAGGAGCAAAGTCACCTGCTAGAGGCCCAGTTTTAACTATGAGTAGCAAGGAGGGAACGTGAGTCTTTAGGCAAGGCCAAGGGCACTTGATACAGAGGAGGGAGGAGAAAGAGAGGGAGGGTGTTTGGGCACAGAGACTAGGAAAGCAGTAGGGGAACGCGCAAAACCAGGTTTAAGGATCTCTGGAACCCCTCTACATGCCAGCCCAGGGTCAAGAAGGGGCTGGCAGGCACAGCCACAAACGGCCCTTCCTGCTTGAATCTGATGGCAAGGATGTACATTTGCTCCCCTCAGGGCCTGACAGTGCCCTCTCTGACGCAAGGGTCTTACAGTCCTAGGCAACTTTCTACTTCGCTGCCTTGTACGCAAACACAAACCAGCCCCTTAGCCAGAGGCCTTCTCTGTCCCTGGGGAAGCCTGGACCCCTGGAGAACTCTTAGGAAAAAAGTCACCTCAGGTGGGGAGCCTGTGGTGGGATGTCCCCAGGCCTGAGGCCAAGGGGGGCTGCCCATCATGGCCCTAGGAGCTGTGTGCCTGCATGACTGTGAGTAGGTGGGGGTCCTCCCAGCTACTGGTCCCCAAGACAAACGTTTGCAGGAAGTAGGGAGGATAGAGCCAGGGCTCACAGACCCCGCCACAGACAAGGCCAGTTCAAACTCACACCTGCTCCCCAATACTCAAGGCCACAGCAGCTCCCTACACTCACCTGGCCATCCTCATACTGCTTGGTCAGCCAGCCTTTCTTGAAATTCAGCAGGTCAGGCTGAGAAAGAGAGAAAAGATTGGCTCAGAGGAAAGCCTCTTGGTGTCCCAGTCAAGACAAAGCACATCTGATGGGGCTGCCGTTTTTATCTAGATGAAGTGCACACCAGGAGCCGGAATTTCTCCACCTGCCAGGTCAGGCTGTGTGCCCTTCTTGCCCCAAGCGTCGATGTGCTTGAGGAAGGAGCTGCCTGCTGGGCAAGAAGTGGCATGGCCTCCTATGCCCTGGATGCAACCACCTGGGCTGCCTAGCCACTCCAAGATCCCGCCCTGGCCTTGCCAGGGCCCGTGGCGTGGCCTGTTTGAGGGAAGAGCACTGGCCCAAATAGAGTTCCTGGGCACTGTAAATGACAGGGAATGCCTGCAGCACGGCCCATGCTGACTGAAGCCACAGAGGCCTGGGACGCAGTACCATGCCTGGTGTAGCGAAGTGGCAGCAGCAGCTCTCCAGACCCTCAGCCACTCCTCCAAAATCAGGAGAAGGTTCAGTCTCCATTTCTCAGAAGAAGCAGGACAGCAAACAGAAAGGTAGGCCTGGACTCTCCAGAGGAGCTAAGTCCAATGCTTTATCTGCCTGTCCCTCTCCACCTGTCTCATTCAGATACACCTGGGGCTGAGGGGTACCGTGAGGGCTCAATGTGTTAGGCTACCTACTTCCTGCACCCTACCCGAGGCTCAGGCCTGCAACACAGTGCACGTGTTAATCAGGCCCCACAGACCCCAGGCATCCCTTCTGTGGCCCCAGGCACTCTGCCTTTTCACAGCTGTCCTGATCAGATACTGGCTTTGAAGTCTTTCAGGATTCCAGAGACAGGGATGGAGCTGGGAAAACAAGTGAGAAGTGGCAAGACAGGGAGTTCTGGGAGCTCCTGCTCTGCCATGGAGAGACCATGGTGGGCTGCTGTCAGGCCCAAGCATCATGACAGATGAGCAGTCCCTCTGTGAAGGCCCGCCTTAACCGCTGCTTCACTCCAGACCACCTTCTGCCAGAGATATTTGAAGTACCAACAGGAAGTAACAGTGAAAAACCAGGTCACCCCTGCCAAGAGACCCCTGAAGAGGGGAAGTCCTTCCTGGGCACACATGGCAGCTGGTGCTGCATGAGACCTGGGAGAAGGGCCACACTCTGCCCCTCTCATCATCTAGCCAAGCCATGGATCTGCAGGCAAAATAGACTCTTAAATTTTCTGCTGTGGCATGTCACTGTAGCGTGCCTGCCCCAGGGACCGGGCCAGTGTGTCCTTGCTGGTCTTTCTTCTCTCCACCTTTGGCAGCTGCTGAGGACAGTGGCTATCAGCTGTGCCGATGGAGAAACCGCACTGCCCAGGCTGGGAGCAGGTGCATGGCACGGTCTCCTTGGGAGGCTGGAGACAGGGCAGAGGAGCTGAGCCCGCCCAGTCCTGCTGAGGGCCTCTGCTGCAGATCCACACTCTGGGAGGACCTGGGCAAGGCCTGCTTCTCCCCCATGGCACAACCGTGAACAGGAGAAGCTCCCAGTACAACGTGGCTCCTGCTCCAAAGTGTCACAAAAACAAACACCCCACACCGGAAGAGCAGAGGGTCCTGCTGTGGCTCTGACACCCAAAGTCAGGATTCCCTGCCATGGCTGAGGTGCCGCCTCTGCAGGGAGCTCCACAACATGCTCAGGGTGCCACGCAGGCCCCAGTTCCGCTGGGCCCAGGAGGGGAAGAAACAGGACCTGCTTCCAACGGGCTGTGGGCCAGCAGGTGGGGCACTCACAGACATGAGGGCCTCGCAGAGGGATGGCTGGTGTGGGCGCATGGACACAGACAGACAGGGGCCCAGAGTGGCCGGAAGCAGCAGTGGTGGCAGCAGACCTCCAGGGCACTTGGCGAGTGGCCTGGGCTCACCGTCATGGAGGACTCCGTGGACCTCCTGTCCAGTGACTTGGCTCTTCGATGTGGAGACAGTGGGGAGGTCGAGACATCTGAGAGAGGAGCTGTGGGGGCTTCACTGGTGAAGTCCTGCGGCAGAGAGCAGCCGCCTGTCAGTACAGCCCAGGGCAGCTCGGGCAGACGCAGGGGCGGTGAGCCAGGTGGTCCATCCCTCCTTCAGCAGGAAGGGGTCTCGCTCCCAGTGAAGGGCAGTGCTCTGTTGAGGCCCCACAGCACGTCTGGGATGACCTGGGTCCTGGGATGCCCTGGTCAGCACAGCAGCCTTTTCTTTTGGACGCCCAGTCACCATCACCGTCCTGGCCCCACCCCATTCTCCAGCTTCTCAGGTTGCAGAAGAGCCGGGCTGGGCAGAGGGCACCTCATACATAAGAGAGAAGCCAGGAAGGAAGGACTCAGGAGCGGCAGGCTACAGAAGAGGCAGATGGGCAGGCGGGAGCACGCCTGGGAGGAGGAGGACCGCAGAGGCTGACGGACCTCGTGCACCAAGCAGAGAAATGAGGGTATGGCTGCCACTCAATAGCCACAGGAAGAAAGAAGGAGTTAGGTTCGGCCTTGTTGCTTGGCTGCCTCAGCAGGAAGAGAATGTGCTAGTTATACCTGGGATCTAAAACTCATTCAAGCATCCTGTAGCAGAGAAGGATGAAGTGCTAGAAGGAAGATGCAGAAGACAGGCTGGCCCTCAAGAGATGCACTGGCTGGGGAAAACAGTGGGGAGCAGAGGCCCAGCAGAAGTGTGTTCCTGGGGTGCAAGGGACTTGGAGCATGTGGGTTAGTGTACTGTCCAGATCCTGAACCACCCTTTGGGGCCTATCTGGGCCGCAACGCCTGACCCCAGGAGCTCACCCGCTTCCTAGGAAAAGCCCTCTTCTCACTGCGGCCCTGGCGAGTGTCACTTGATGGAGAGGGCATGGCTGATGCATTGGTCTCCATGTGCTCTGCTTTTTCGATGTCCAAGGCCTCGAATTTCTCAATTACCTGGGACCGCCTGCAAGAGAAGACAGGAAGCTGCTGAGGCCAGAGAGTCTCCATATTCCCAAGCAGGTGCAGCCTCGAGTAAAGCAGGGCTCCTGTGGCTGCCCCTGACAATTGGCCCACTCCACTGGGCCCTGCCAGCCTTCCCCCAGCCTCTGGTGGGCATGGTGAGCATCACACAACTACGGCCAGGCTTCGGGCACAGGCTCTGTCAGCCAGGCTCATCTGTGCCCCCCTTGCAGTGGGCTAGAGCGTCAGGGCATGGCCCTCCCCTGCTAGGCCCACGCCCAGCCCTGCCCCATGCTGGAGGCCCCACAGGCTCTGTCCTGTGGACCTGCATGGCATTCACACAGCCTGACCCTGGCACCTTCCCTGAGCCACAGACATGATCAAAGGGCAACCACCACCTTCTGCACCTTCCAGAGCTATAATGCAGCCCTGCCCCAGGGCACCCAAAATTTAGCAAGAAAGAGGCCCATGAATTAACATCATTTCTGCCAACAGTTAAAAGTAATTAAAAAAAAATTAAAACAAAAACAAAGCAGGTTGATTTCATGTGAAAGGGCCGGCGGCCTCGTCAGGTGGTCTGCTGCCGAGACGGAGCTGAGATGGGAGCGAAGCGGGTGGAGGAGGCGCGAACGCCACAGCGACACAGCAGAGGGCGGAGAGGGCAAGACCTGAAAGAAAACAAGGCTGGAAAATGAATGAACAGAAAAGGACTGCTTTTAAAAATCAAACAATGGTGAATCAAAATTATCCAAAGAATTAAAGCAGCAAAATCCCAAGGTGATAGCTGAGGAGGGAAAACCCCCTAATTGTTCCACAGCCTGAGGAGCCACCGTGGGGTTAGGCAGAAAGGCTAGGGGCTGCTCTTGGGGGGCTCAAAAGCTAGACTCAGGACTATCAAGAAAGCAGCCCCTCCTTGCTAGACTGAGGTTTATTCTTCTGGGGACACCTTGGTCCCCGCATGGAGGGGCCACCCTGTGCTCTTGATAAGTGGCCTGGAGCTGAGGGTAAGCAATGAAGCCCCAACTCAGCAGACTGAAACCTACTCTGCAAGGAAGAGGGCAAGGGAGCACCGGGTCCTGGGACAGCGCCCCTCCCCCTAGACAGCCTCTCCCAGGTTAATGCAGATCCACCTCTGAGGGCCCCTTCCTCAAGGAAGGCAGATGCCATGGGTGCACAGGGCTTGGGAGGGCATCTGGGCACACTGTCTTCTCACAGAGGCGGCAGAGCTGCAGCGGACCGGGAGAGCGGGAAGCTCAGAAGCTGCCAGGGCACCAGGCACGAGGGAAAGCTTTGTAAGTGCAGCGGAGGCATCCAGCACGACCATACTGTTGCAGTGCGATCCTGCCACTGCTAGGCCTTGGTGCTACCATTTTTTTCCAGTCCAAGAGCCCTGCTACCTAACTTGGGGGCCCAAGATCCATGCTGCAGGCCTGCAGGGCTCTGGGCAGGGCAGCTGGGAGGAAAACATGGCAGGCACTCGCTACCGCTGCTCCACAGGGGCCCCGGGAGATGCTGGAGACCACAGGTTCAATCAACCTCTGTATGCCCACTGCGTATGGTTCAAAGCCACCATGTGGTGCCTTAAAACTCTGCAGGTGTGCCAGCAAGCACCTCACTCAACGGGCACTGAAAACAGGTGCTTGCCTGCTTATAGCACCTGGATCCCAGGGTGGCACTGACCCACAGGGAAAGGGGAGGCCGGCCTTGCCAGCAGTCACCAGCAGTCCCACAAGGACCATGGCTTCCCCACACTCAGCAGCCAGAGGTGACTCATGATCCCAGAAACACCTGAAAAGGCTCCAGAACCTGAAGAGCAGAAAGAAGCCCAGAGCCAGTCATGCTCAGACAGGATTGCTTGGCTGAGGCCTGTCGAGAAACTGAACCTGTGGTCCCATCCTCCTGGCTGCTGGGCAGGCCTGTGTTGGCCACCGGTTGGGGCAGCTGTGGCGGATTTCCTGCCATTCTGGCGATTGCGCTAACCTACAGGGGATAGGATCCAGTCCAGCACAAGGCAGCCTACTTGGGATCCAGTGAGTAGGCCTCAGAGTGACAGCAGCCAGTAGGAAGTCATTAGCATCAGTGAGAAAAGGACAGTTAAAGGGTTAGTATGCAGAGGCAGGGAGCCCTGGGGTGCCAACACCAGCTGAAACCCACCCATGTGGTGGCAAAGAGCATGCAAGAGCAAAGCCCCAGAGACTGCATCTATCCCAGGCAGGTAGGTGAGAATGGGTTCAAAATTAATCTCTCCAAGAAGCAGCCAAGCCAAGCAGGTGTGCAAAAATGTTAATTCTGTGGTCTGGCACTAACTCGTGACACGGCTGATCCCACTCTGGAGCCACCACGACACACAGCCTGCCTGCCAGCCAGTGCAAAGCCTCCCATGCCCGCCCCACCAGCCTCCTCAGTTGCTAGCAAGACGCTTTACACCTGCATTTGCTTACATGCTTAAGAGGATACCCTGCGGCTCCACCTCAGGTCACATTATGGGAACAGGGACTTCCTACTGAGGGCCTGCCAGGTATTCACCAAGAGAGATCACCCTGTTTCTCAGCCTTGGTTTTCTAATCTACAAGCTAGGGGCAGCAATGACAGGTACCTCACTGAGCCACCAAGGGAATGTGGCGCAGTGACGCCAACTGCCTCCTTCCCAGTGCTCTCTAGGGGCAGACAGGTGCATGGGGCGTCTAGCAATGCCCAGTAGCCCTCAGCATCCCCTGCCTTTCCTAGGAAGTAGACAAACTGTTTCCTCTCTTCTCAAGACCAACAGAGATGGGACACCTCAACCTGAGCAGCTATTCTTTATCCTGGAGGCTGACCTGAGGAGGGTCCACAGGCTCTTTTGTTTGGGGCGTTTGGACAAGTGGGTGGGCTGTCAGCTAACTATAGGTTAAGAAAGGCAGCAGGAGATAGAAACACTGCCTCCAACTCACCCTTTGAGGAATGGGAGCCCATGCCACCTTCCCTTGCTCCTGACAATATCTGACTCTGCTCCCAAGGCAGGGAGGTCACTTCGGACATTTGGGACATAAATCTGAATCTCTTCATTGGAAACCTAATGATGAAAACTGGGTATTCTTCCCAGAAAAATGTACACAAATACTCCTAAACTATCCTGGGAGAGGGTCAAAGGACTCTAAGTGTCCTCTCGAAGCCCCGTCATCAGGGCAAAGCTCTAGCTCATGGGTGCAGGTATAGACCCTGGAGGGTACTCAGCAATGGCCAGGTCTGGTTTGGAGGCCTCAGGCAGAGTCCTCCCCAATTCTCAGGAAAGTCAGGCCAGCAGGGCAAGGGAAGGGCTGGCAGGAGCCGCCTCCTCTCAGACAGCAGTGAGCTCTGCATCTCCCCCCTTGGCCTGGCTGTCCCAACCCCCGCTCTCCCCAGCAAGCCACGGCTCTGCTCTGCCTTCCCATTTCAGCCAAGCTTGGAGAGCAAAGTGATACCGTGAGATGCTCAGGGGCTTCCCGAGCTGCCTCACGTGCGTCCTCAGGGGAAGGTCCTGCACTGCCTGCACCTTCCTGGGCACACTGTTGGTCCTGGCACCTCCCCAGTGCCCTCTGCCCACCCTGGGAATGTCAGGACAAGAAGGGCCTGTCTCTACCTATAGCTCTGGGGTCTTCCTGTTTCCAGGGCCACCAAAGAGAATAGAAGTGGGCCAGGAAAGTCAAGATCCAGCCCCATAAGGCCCTCAAGGTCCTTGTCCTAGGAGGCACTGACCTGCAGCAGCCAGCCAGCTTGTGGGCACCCAGAATCCTGCATCTGGCTGTGGGAGCTCAGCTCTGGGGCAACAGTACAGGGTCAGAGGGAAAGGTTCCACACTCTGCACAGGAAGTGTGCTCCCAGGGGAGCTTACGGAGCACGTGTGTGAATGTGCACAAGTGAGAACACGCGTACGCACGCACATTGGGGATGTGAGTTCAGCCCTCGAGGCCCCTCCTTACCTCCGCTCGTTGCCAAACAGCCGGGCCACCTCTTCCCTGCCAGGGCTCCGGGCCCGAGTCCTACGCTCCAGCCGCCTTCTCTCCACCTGGAAGGCTTCTCGGTGGCTGATCCTGATGGCTTTAGGGACGTCGGCCAGGGCGGCATACTGCCTGCTGGCTTTAAAGGCAAGGGTGCTCCCCAGTCTCTCTGTCCCCCGCCCCCCAGTGCTGCTGGAGTCCACATGGGTGGGGGGCTGGCTGGCCTCGCCCAGGCTGTTGAGCAGGATGCTGGAGACCATTCGGCTGGGGGCCTGAGGACCTGGGGAGTGAAGGGGATGGCAGAGCTCCTGGGAGGGCGACTCAGGGCAACTATACCTGCTGCTGGGGGTGCTGGGGCTGGGCGGGGAGAGTGGTGGGGGCAGCTGCTCCTCGGCCTTCAGGTCCTGCTTGGCCTTCTCCAGGGAGAAGTAGCCGCTCTCCACCCGCACTTTGCGGCCGCCATCCATGCGGTCGCCACTCATGGTACTGTCCTCTGGAAGACAAGAGGAGGCGGTGGCAGGCTCAGACCGCTGCTGGCTGTGCCGGGAGGACTTTCCGAGAGCCCATAGAGGATCAAACAGGGCCCATGTCTCCATCTTCAGTCTCCATGTCCGGCGGAGATCACTCAGGGCAGAGGTGGAAGGGAAGAACCACGGTGTGGGGGTGCAATGCTCTACCTGTACCTTTTCTCCTCCTTCACCTCTCGGACAGACAGGCAGGCCCTGCGCATGTGGTCTGGAGGTCAGTGGGGAGGGCAGGACTGCACCCAGGAAGCAAGGCGTCCCACCAGCAGCTCCCCCTCAAACCCCAAGGAGGAAAGCAACAGCCAATCAGCCTTCCAGGCTCTTGGTAGACCCGGGAGCCAACAGAGCAGAGGGCTTCGTAGCTGTGAGATGGAGTGGCTAGCCTTTAGATGTGGGTGGGCGTGAGTACTGAAGAACCCCGGCAAGAGGCAGAGAGGAAAAACCTGCCTCGGGCAACTCCAACGGGTGGAGAGGGCGCAGTGACGCCAACCGCCTCCTTCCCAGTGCTCTCTTCTCACCCCTGGCGAGGGTGAGAGGACGGGGGCAGGGAGGAGATGGGCAGGACAGAGCCTACACACAGTGGCTATCGAGGGCTAACACAGCCAGGGACACAAACACGTGGCGCAGGTCAGAGACCTGCACGTGGGGCCTCGCAGCAGAGCTGCTTTGACTCTCCTGACCCCCGTGGGGCCAACAGAGTAGGCCCTGCCCTCCTCCTTTACCAATGGGACTCAAGAGGAGAAGGGGCAAGGCCAAAGCCGAAGCCCAGGAACCCCAGTCCACGGCAGGCCAGGTGTTGTCCAGGGCTGAAACACAAAGGGACAGGGAAGTCCAGGGCCCCTAATGGGGCTCTGTACCAAGTGCCCAGCATCAGCTCCTAGCCACTGAGACGAAGGTCCATTCCAGCGCTGTGAAACGGGGTTTGGGACGGGTCTGCAGGCAGCCAGCCACTGCTCACCTTCTTTGCTCTCCAGTCCTGGCTCCCGCAGAGAGCTAGCAGCAGAAGGTTGGCTCTGCCCGGGGCTCTGAGCTGGACTCAGGCTGCTCCCATCGGGCTGGTCTTTGGCCCTCATTTCTTCCTGCCAGAGTGTGGACTTGGTGGTGGGAACTTTCTCTGCACTGGGGATGCTGCTGCTGCTTGTGACAGCCACTTTGGCAGGCCCGGGCTCCTGGGGGAGACAGCAGTGTCAGTAGGGGCACAGGAACATACAACCCGGAGGTCAGCTACACAGTGCCAGGGACCAGGAAGCCCTGGAATGGAATGCTCGGAACAGCCTCCCCGATGGCACAGTGGCCTTTTCACCTTTGTGGCCCAACAGTGCTTCATCTAGGGGACCCCAGTCCATCCCTGCAAAAGCTTGGAGGAAAGGTCAGTTTTCTGTCACCAAACACGTGCAAGCTCTCCCACCTGCACAGCCAGATGGTACCCCAAATAGTGGGCCAGGCATCAAGGAAAGTTGAGGTCACAGGAGTTGGCTCAGAGTTTGTCATTTCTAGACTCCCGGGCACACAGACAGGAGTAAAGGAAGACAGGACAGGGTGAGGGGAGGGAAGACACCTCTGAGCCAGGCCTACTGCCACCTGCAGATCCTTGGGGTAGATGCAGAGAATGGGTTTCCATGGCACTCACACACCTGGCCAGCCCAGTGGCCTCCTCATCCCCTCCCCTTTTGGACCCAAGAAGCTTAAATGGAACATCCAGACTGTGGGAAGCATCATTGAAGTAACCCAATGCTATGGCCTGAGTGTTTGTGTACTGCTGGCACATGGACCTTGGACTTCTCAGTCTCTAGAATTCTGAGAAATAAACATCTGTTGTTTAAGCTCCTCCATCTGTGGCATTTTGTTACAGCTTATTGTTGTTGTTGTTAGGTGCCGTCGAGTCGGTATCCAACTCATAGCAACCCTACATACAACAGGCGAAACACTATTGTCAGTGCTTCTCTGCTATCCATAGGGTTTTCAATGGCGGATTGATTTTGGGGAGTGGGTTGCCAGGCCCTTCTCCCAAGCTGAGAGCACCTGGTGTTCCCAGGTGGTCTCCCATCCAAGTACTAAATAGGCCCGACCCTGCTTAGCTTCTGAGATCTGACGGGATGGGATGCCACAGGGCTACAGCTGCAGGCTTTCTGTTTCAGCAGCAGGAGTTAACTGAGAACCCAACATCCCGCTCAAATCTGCATACACCCTCACTGGCCTGCGTGTACCTGCTCCACACTGGCACCCTAGAAGGCAATGGAGTCAATTCCCTTTCTCCCTAGGGCGCAGAAATGGTATTGTTCTAGGGAGAAGTGTTTGTGGGGCTGGCACTGAAGTAGACATGGGGAGTCCAGTTCCAGGACAGGCAAACGCAGAGCCCTGACAAGGGCAGGCTGGGATCCTAGCTGTTCTGCAGTGCTGGTTCATGCCTTGGACCCAATCACTCTGCTGAAGGGGTTGCCAACAGGATGGCCCTCTCAAAAGTGAAGCACATTTCAGCTCTCTTGCCAAAGACAGAGGGGCAACATACAAATGTCCACCTCCTACTCCTATCCCGGTGGCCTAGCCTCAGTTTTTGAAACCCTTCTTCAGCCACCTCTGGCTGAGCACACAGGTTACTTACATGTATGTTTGTGTGCCCACACTTAGACACAGTAAAGCCATGAGATTATCTGTTAACAGCCAGGCAAGGTGCCATATCATCCAGTCTCATCAACCCACCTCATGGGGAAGGCTTCAGGACTAGGAGTGGGGGTGGTCCCCCATGCTTGCTCTGCCAGGAAGGGACAGCTCAGGGGTCTAAGCATTCCTACCACTACATGTCCCCAAAGCAGGAGAAAGGGTGGGGCCTTGGATGGAGCCCTAGGAAAGCTCTTCCCACAGCCCAGAACATACACCCCATGCCCATTTGGCTCAGAGTCACCAATTCCCAGGCTGCTGACTGTCCTAGAAAGAAGCAGGCTTTTCCCACCAGTTTCTTGAAGGCTTCAATGACCCAAGGCCCTCCAACCAGCATACCACCCTGGCCTGCCCACCTATCATAAACCACTGCTATGCTGGACACAGAGCTACCTCAGGTCCCAATAGCGGCAACCCTTGCTCCAAGCAGAAGTCATTCCAGGTCCCTCTGCCACAACCCTCCCTCCCTACACTTCAGGGCGTGCTGCCCCAAGTCCAGGTGGCCTGAGACTGGGCACCGCTCTGATGAGCTGGGTGTGCAGCTGGAGTCTTCTTATAGAGCTGCACTGGGGGGTGATGTCAAAACTGTCCTTGGAAAATCAGTCCTCTTAGCAGAAGGAAAGCTGGACCCAGGATTGGCAGAGGTCACCAGAGAGGGTCCCAAAGGAAGGGGCAGGAGGCTGTGCCTGTGGGGGCAGGCCTGGCCTGGCCACTGGCTCCTGTGGCCAAGCCCCACACAGGGATGAGTGCCTGAGGCACACACATGCCCCCTCTTGATGCAGGAGATCCAGGACTTGCCTGGGAGCTTCCTGACACAAAGCTGCTACCAACACTCCCCTCTTCCTGACTCCAGGCCATGCGAATTGGGAAGGGCTGGTTTCATCTAGATCCCTCCCCGTCCTCATCCCAGAGACCCAGGGCCTGATCTGCACCAGGAAGCTTGCACTCTCTCCTCTGGGGACCTACCTTCTCCTGCCTTTTCACCAAATCCCACTTGGAGCAGCAGGGACAAAGCCACTTTGTCTTCTAGGGGAATGGTGGGGATCCTCATCTTTGGATCAAGATACTTTTCTTCTGAGCAGGTGGGAGACGGCTGGTTCGATAGGTGTGGCTGCGGGGCCAGCTGAGGCCTTGGGTGCCGCCACCCCCCCACCCCCCACATCGTGTTGCTGTGGAAGCTCATACTGTACAGAGCTGGCCTGGGACAGGATGGGGTGAAGACCACGTCCTAGATGGCCAAGACGGCCTCACTGCTCACACTGCCAATGCTCTTTCGAAGCCTGTGCTGTCCTCAGAGCCGCTCAGAAATAGTTTTCAGAGCCCCAAGAAAAAGGAAGTGGGCCCCTCTCTGGAGGGATGTCAGAGAAGGCCTTCCCTCTACCTCCCTGCATGAAAATGGAGCAGGGGACCCAACAGGACCCTTGGGGTTGGACACACACCCCACCAGAGGCTATGACACTCCTAGGGAAGGAGAGGCACCACTCATGGCAAGCATGGGCCAGGGTGTGGCATCAGCTGGCAGAGGGGAGGAGCCAGCCTCCCTGGGCTCCAACTGGAAAAGACCTCCAGGGGCTGCACTCCTGGTGGGCCCGCCTGCCCTGGCCACACCTCAGCTGACTAGTGCTTCTCTCTGCCCCAGGCTGTCTCCATAGTGGCCCAGGGCTAGTGAGCAGCAGCTTCTTGGAGCCCAGGCAGAACTGGGCCTTTCTCCTCTCCTGCCTTGGGCTCTGTGGGGCCCCCTCCCCTGGACGACTGGCCCTGCAGCCGATCCACAGTACCCACCTTCTAGACGTGGGCTATCAGCTCTCCCACCTGAATCCCTGCAAGGCCAAGCTGAGTCTACCTAGACCCAGCAGAGACCAACCTGAAGCTGTCCCAGGCCTGCACAGGGATGTGGGGAAAGAGCGAGGGATGAGACCTCTGGTTCTGGCCTGTACAGAGGCCCAAAGGCTTCAGACTCACTCCACAGGACCACCCAGGGCTACCTGAATGCCTTGATACTACACTGCTGGGGGCTAAGGGTGGGGCAGTCCCTGATCTTCCTCTGTCAAGGCCCCATGTCATCCCATACCACTTGAGGGAAATGGCCCCTGATGAAAACTCAGAGCTTCAGAAATCAGCAACCTCCAATGGCATGCCCTTAGGGACCAAGGGGTAGAGAGGAGAGAGGAAAGAGACCCCACCAAGCCATTTGGGGAAGGCTGGGCAGAGGAGGTTAGGACCCCTGTGCCCCGGCTCTAAGAGACACACCCTTAGGGAAAGGGGTGATCTCGCTGCCCTGGGATCATGTGGCTCCTCAACTGATGAGAAAGGTGGAGCCTGGCCACAGGCAGTGGCATTGCGGGGAGGAGACACAGTCAAATTCCTGGCCGGGCCCAGGGTGTATCCAGCACATGGAGTTACCTTATTTGGAGGCAGAAGCTCTGCACTGCACTGTTTCCAAGGCATCACCATGGAAACAAGGCAGTAATCCTAAATGCTGTTATCATGCCAGTGACTTTTTCTCTCAAACCAGGCAGCTTCAAGGGATTTGCACGTTAACTGTTGCTCCGTTTTCAGTCTCAAGAAACCACTATGCACGTTTTGCCAACTTTGTGCTAGGCACAGCTCCCTTCCGGGAGAGGCTGGCTCAGGCATCAGGAAGCCCAGGCCAGCACACTCTGCCCTCTTCCGGTCCTTGCTACCTCCATAGCCTGGGAGGCAGAGTAGCTAGCAGGGACTGGCTAGCCTCAGGTGCACAGGCTTCCATCTTGGGTGGGCTCTCTCCACACCCAGAGGCCTCTGCCTTGCCATGCCCCCAAGGACCCCATCTCATCCTGCTCACTCTCCCACACTGGCAAAGTGACATAGTGAGAGATATGTGGACAGAACATAAGTGATTAACATTTACTGGGCACCCCTAATGGCCGTAGTGTTTCCTTTAATACCCACATCCACCCCAGCAATTAGACAGCAAGAAGTGTGGGTGGCAAATTGGCTAGTGATGCCCAGAAAGGTTACTTCCCTCCCCCAGAGCCTGGGAGGGTGGGGAGCAGGGCAGGGGTGGAGGGAAAGAGCCCTTCTTGCCCTGACCTCCGGTACACTTGCCAGGGAGGGAGGCTGGGAGGAAGAGGGGGCTAAGGGGCAAGACTGGGCCTGGAGGGACTACCATAGCCAGGTGGTCACATGAGAGTCAGGACAAGGATGCTCCAGTCCCCACCCTCCTTCTACCCAGACAGCAGAGGCCACCTCCTTCTTGGGCAGTGGCAGCAGAGGTGTATAGCAGGTTCCCCTCCTATACGCTTTTTCCTCCCAGAGGCCAGCAGGATGGCCAGAGGCAGGGACACTCTGTGTTGCTGTTTGGCATCTGCCTGCTGCCTGGAACCCTCCCTTGGACAGCTCCAAGACATGTCAGCAGGCCACCCTGCCTGTGGCTCAGAGAGGATGGTGTGGACTGTGGCCTCCAGTGCGTGGGCAGGAGAGACAGGGTGTGGAGGCCCCAGCTGATCCCTTCCCCACTCTAGCCTCCAGGCACCCTCACTTCCGCCCAGATCCAGCCCCACATGGGAATGCCAGCTGGCCTACCTGCGGGGTAGGTGGCTCCACTTTCCGTTTCTTCTTCTGGTTCTGCTTATTGGTCCTGGGATAGACCATGAGCATCTCCAGCCACCTGGAAAGAGAGGAGGAGAGAGCACCAGGTAAGGCGCTGGCCCTTGGGGACCATGGCCCTGGACCTGGCAGGGGTGGTTCAGGCCCCAGGCCCTATGCCTCCTGCCTGGAGATGCCCATCCAGTGGCCAGGCCTCTGGGCACTGTGTAAGACAGGACATTACTCCAGATGGGCAGAGCCAGCCATGCCACAGCCAGGCCTCTGGGCACTGTGTAGGACAGGACATTACTCCAGATGGGCAGAGCCAGCCATGCCACAGCCAGGCCTCTGGGCACTGTGTAGGACAGGACATTACTCCAGATGGGCAGAGCCAGCTGTGCCACAGAGCAGGCCAGGAGAAGCATGGGCTGTGCCAGGACCAGGCCACACAATGACCATGCATGGCTGCTGCGGGCTCAGGCACAATGCAAGCTCAACTTTGGCAAAAAGGCAAGCCTGACCACAGACCTCGGGGGACAGAGCCATTAACTGTCATTACTGACCCTATTCCCCAGGCAACCTGCAGGGCTATCAAGGCAGAGCTCGACCGTGAGGAGAAAATCAAGTTGGGCTAGCCAGGTTCCCCATGGTGGGTCACCTGGGGGGTGAGCAGCTGACCTCCCAGACTACTCCCTATACAAGGGGGGGACCCAGCACCCCAGCTTTCAGGAAGGCCAGGCAGAGCTGCCCAGGGACCCACACCAAGGCCTGCATGTTGGAAGGGTCTCTCTGGGCCAGTATCAGAGTGTGGAGAGAGAGGACTGCAGGCAAGAGGCTGGGACCCCAGATCTGGCCATGCTATGTGACCACAGCCTTGGGTACTCCCAGCCCCTTGTGGCTTCTGTCTCATTTCTGAAACCAGGGGCTCGATGAGGCCATGACACAAACACTACTTCTCCCCTGTCTAGAACTTTACAGGAACAAAGGGGCTGAGCCGTGGGCGGCAGGAGGGACCTCCAAAGCCCAGCTCAGGCGTCCTGCATGGGGCAGGACATCCAGCGCTCTCTCCAGAGGGAAAGGAACTGTAAGAGATCATGGTACAGATCTTTCCGGAGCATCAGGCCCCACCCCTGAACCTGGCAGCATCCCTGGGGCAGGAGAAGGAATCCTTGAGGTGTGTCTTTAATTTGGGGCTGCTATAGGAAGGGAGGGAGAAGGACCTGGCAATCCACTCCCCAGACAATCCCAAAACAATCAACCATTGAAAACCCTGTAAGGGTTGCTATGAGACGGACAAACTCGATGGCACCTAACAACAACAACAACAAGGGCAACAGGAAGGGAGGGAGGGTGGAGGCAGTCAGTGTCCTTGAGGGACAGCCTCAGAAGTGCTGACAGCTCTGGTAGCTCGATGCAGGGAGCCACAGTGACCAAGTGAGGACTGCCCTCAGTCTGCTCAGCCAGTGGCCAGTAACGCTCCACTTACTGAGAGTGCAGACAAAGGCCCACGCCCTCAGAGCCACAGGTCCTGCAGACCACTTTTCCTGGCTCCAAACCAAGAAAGGAGGGTGGAACCATGTCTGAAAGGCCAGCATCCAGGTGGGCCTCCCAAGGTCCTGAGCCCCTCTCCTGTTCACTCCTCTCCTACCAGGCTGGCTGGAAGCGGAGTGCCCTGCCTCCCAGAGCCATTCCTGAGAAGCTCATAAGGCTGGGAGCCACCCTTCCAATAGGCCACAGTGGCCGACATTTCTGCCAGGCACTCTGAGGCCCTGTACCTGTAGGGGGCTGCCCTTACACCTTCACCAGACTTCTAGGTCAAGGGTACCCCACTCCCCCAGGGGCCCAGGTGTGTGGGAAGTGTGGCAGGGGTTGTAGGACCTTCCAAGTGCCTTAAGCTCTACAGGTGCCATCTCCTGACAGCATCATGGATCCTCAGAGTGGCTCCACTGTGCTGGGCAAGCAGCACCACTAACTGAATGGAGGTGCCAAGCATTCTGGGCTGTCTGAAGTGTGGCCCTGCAGTCTGGAAGCCCCTCCTGACACACGGGAACTAGAAAGAGAACTTACCCACTTCCTCCTGCAGCCCTGGGAGGGACTGGCAGCCTCAGGGCCAGAGAAAAACCAGGGAGGAAGGCTGGGCGGAACAGTCCCAGAGGAAGCATGTGAACCTCCTTTGGAACCTGCTTTTGATGTGACCAGGGCGCTGAGAGCCACCGCAGGGCTGAGCGCTCAGAGATGAGGAGCTGTGACAGGCAGAGGAGGCTATGGAGGGCACCAAGGGAAAGGGCCAGCTGCAATGAGGGGAAACCAAGAAAACAGGCAAGGAGCACCTGTCCCCAGGACACACATGTCAGATCTGACTCCCATGGGGGCTGAGGATCCCAGCACGTGGGAAGGTGAGGCAGCTGCTGCTGGAGTCAGGAGAAGGATTCCAGGGCCCAGAGGCGGCTGCCTCCATGAGAACCTACCTGCTGGACAGGAAGGAGCAGGCCCAAATCAGGACAAGGGGATAGGAAGAGCCTCTGGTGGCCCATTCTGGTTGTGGCACTGAGCCACCATGCAAGCCATGGGCCCTATGAAGCACCCAGCCCGACACAGGACCCAAAGCCACACATACGCAGCACCTTAGTCTCCTAAAGACTGTGTCTACCCAATCTGTGTGGGCGTGGCAAGCCCCACCCATGCCAATGACTTGGGTGAATTGACAATGGAGGAGTGACCAAGGAGTGGGGTTTGGAGTGGGGCAAGGACCCTGGGCTATCAGAGGTACTGGCCAAATGCTGACACCTTCTCTGAACCATTCAGTGCCACTGACCCAGCTCCAGACACTCCTTGTCTGCCCTGAGGACCTCAGACCCCTTTTAGGGGCCACCAGTCATCCATGCCCTCTGAGTCCCAGCCTGGGCGGTGAGGTTCCCTAGGGGATCCATTGGGCCAGGTGTGTCTGGGTAGCCCAGGCAAGAGTAGCAGGTGCAAACAGGAAGCGAAGGCGGTCACTCACACCTGGAGGGGGCCCTTGGTGGCTTCCTTGCGTCTCCCTCAGGCTCCTCATTGCAGAGCAAAGATTCTTTAGAAATGCTATTGTAGTCGTGGCTGGGTGCCGTAAAGTCGGTATCCGACTCATAGCAACCCTACATATAACATACATACAACTCACAGCGACCCTACATACAATAGGCGAAACAGTATTTTTATTGCTTTTCTGCTATTCATGGGGTTTTCAATGGCTGATTATTTTTTTAGGGGGGAATGGGTTGCCAGGTCCTTCTCCCAAGCCTACAGCACCTGGTGTTCCCAGGTAGTCTCCCATCCAAGTACTGACCAGACCCAACCCTGCTTAGCTTCCGAGATCTGATGGGATCAGACGCCACAGTGGTACGGCTGCAGGCTTAACAACCCTGGATACCCTTAAATCCCATGGTTCCAGGTTAGGCTTGGGGAGAGACACAGGGGCTCCTCCAACTTGTCCCCAGGAGCTAAGAAATGTGAACCCCATAGCTGGCCAGCAGGGGGAGTCCCTCAGCAGTGCTGGCTCTGCCCTGCACTCTCACTTCCACCCTCAGAGTCTGGCCAGGGCTGTGGCTGAGATGCTGAAGCAAAACAGTGCTTGCATGGGCTCAAACCAAAGGCTTCATCTCCCAATCCTTCTGTCCTGCACTGCAGCCACCAACTCATTCCCCTCAACTCCCCAGACTTTCTTTCTTCCAAAACCTCAGGCACATCACCCCCTTCCAGCCTTAAAGGATGAGTGGGATTCTCCATGATCTACTCCCTGAGCTCCGGGGAGGCCTATGGCACCTGCTCACCCACGTGTACCATGCACCACTTTTTTCCACAGCCCAACTCATGGCGTATTGGTAGCAAATGTCGTACTGTTGGGCTGGGAGCTCCCTAAGGCTCAGGAACACAGAGCTCAGGTCCCTCATGACTGCTGGTTATCCCAAAACCTGGCCCACACTTCACTTTGCAGGGCTTCCCTCAGAAGTGCACAGGGGCATGGGGTACTCAAGAGCCTCATCCACCCTTTACACTCTGACAAAGCAGCCAGGCCCTGCAGTGGCTGTGGCATGGCTCCCATGTGACATGACTGAGATGCTTCCACTCTCAGGGGCCATCACTGAGGAGGCACACAGGCATGCCGACCATGTGGAGTTTTTAGCACTGCATGGGATGAGCTTCCCAAAGGGCTGTTGCACAGGCTGACTGAACCTCGTGGGGAAAGAGGGGTCATCCTGGACTGAGAAGAGGGCAAGAGCAGTCCTATGGAGCTCAGTACCCCTCGGCACAGGATAGTGGGGGCAGCAGAGCGGGGATGGGCTTTGTGGGCCCTGCCAAGCAACTCCGACCTGCCCTTTGGTGAGGGGTTTCTGCAGGAGAGGGACAAGGGCAGGTGTGCCTTGGGGACTGTCCCTCCTCATGGTCAAGGGGCAGGTGGGCGAGGTGTGTTGAGTGGAAGTGGGGAAACCAGTGAAGAGGCCCCACAAAGCCACGGCCCCAGAGCCTGCAGGACGCAGGGGTGGGCTTGGCACGTGTATGGCCGGCGCAGGCTGAGGTGCAGGGATGGAGGCCTGGTGAGCAGGGACATGCGGTGCTGAGAAGAAAGACAGGGAGCTCAGAGGAAAAGCCACTTGGGCAGGTAGAGGAGGACGATATGGCCACACTTGCTCCCGCTCCACTCCGCTGAAGGCAAACTCGGGCCTGGCTCAAGTGCCCACCGCAGGGGCCAGGGGCAGACGTATGGGCAGCACGTCCCCCGGCTGCAGGCGGCTCACCCACTGATGATCTCCTTGGTCTCCGCCCTGATGAAGTGCTCCTTTTCGGGTGTCAGGATACAGAGGGAGAATTTCTGCCCGGTGCGGCCCTCTCCGTCCACCACGTCTGTGCACTGGTTCATGTTGATGGTGCCCTGTGGGAGGGTTGTGGGCTGCAAGGAAAAAGGCAACCACTCAGAGACAGCAGAAAGGAGGCAGGGAGAGCTGGTACCAGTCACACAGCTCCTGGCCACATCCGGCCCTTGGTCCTCCCAGCTCCACTTCCCACCCACAACCCAGGGAGGAGTGGGCTGGCCTGAGGGTTCTCAGAGGACACCAAGCCAGACTTTACTTCCTACGTGGAGAATAACAACCCAGCTTGCATGGGGGAAGGACGGAGGAAGGACCGAGGAAGGGGAGGAAGGGCTGGCACCAGCTGGGGAGGACAGAGGCAGCCAAGATCCTGGGCCCAGAGAGGTTGCTGATCCAAGAAAACATTGAGAAAAAGCTCCAGAGGAGGTGGATTCAAAGTAACAGGGGTTTTGTTTGTTTTTTGGTCTGGTTAAGATGCAAGGAGTGGGCCAGTGCAAAGCCCATGCTTAAGCACTGACCGTGGGGCTAGGGATGGAGCTAGGCACCTGTCCAGGCCTTCAAGAGCCCTGCAGACCTAGCTGGCCAGCTCTGGCTCAACAAACAGTAACTTTTTGTTGTTGTTGTTGTTAAATAAGAGCAAAAGCTGTTAAGACACTGAAATTAGGTAGAGAAAACCAAAAACAGGAACGGTAGGCTTTGAGACATTCACACTGAGGTGAAGGGCTAGACGAGAGCCCTTTCTAAAGATGAGGCATTAGCGCTTGTACCCTCTGGCCTTGCACTGCCCCTGAACATGCTGCCACGGTGCACGTGCCAGAAGCCCAGACCCGTCCCTTTAGTGCCACCCTTCCCTTCACACCACCGGTTCCCACAGGAAAGCACAGCTGGCAGGGGCCGCTCCTGGGGCCACAGGAGGGCAGGCTCTGACTCCTCCTCACTCCTAGAGAAGCAGCAAGTGCCTGAGGCTTCGATTTGGTAGAGGTGAATGGCAGCCCGCAGCTGGCCTCCCCTCTCCTGCATCTTAACACCACCCAGCTGCCAGCTCCCTGCTGACAGTCAAAGGCAGACCTGGCCCCCACACCAAAATCAGAACACCTACCCCACCCCACCTACTTCATCTGCCAAACACAGAATAGGCGTGACCTCCCCAGACCCCTCTAGCTGGGACACGTGTGATCAGGATGACCTGTGAACTCCTCTGGCCAGGATGCCACTTCCTTTGCAACCCTGCTGCATGCCACAGGTGCAGAAGAGTGGGGGCACTGGGCTGGCAGAGCCCTTGCCCACACATGGTGGCCATGGCCCCCACTGGTTCTCTTTCCCATGGCTGGGGGTGGTGGTGGTGGTGATGAGACTTTTGCCTCCCAGGAGCCTGCCCTTGTGAGCCTCGGAGCTCCACCAAGCTCCACAGGCCTAGCTCAGAATGCAGATGGCACAGCAGAGACTGGGCTCACAGTGTCTCTGGCTTTCTGTTGCAAAGAACATGCACTGAAGTCCTTGTTCACAGTGCATGCATGCAGGGGATGGAGGTGGGGGTGGGGCCTTAGCAGAGCCCAGCCCAGGCTTTCACCACCGCAGCAGCCCATAGGTGCCTCAGACACTCATGGTGGGTCCCTGAGGAGGGGCCAGGAAAGGTAGCAGGTGGGGCTATCCTGCAATCAAGCTGAGGAGCCCTTGGAGAACAGTGGGGAAAAACAAAGGTCTTGGACTCCACTGTGCCTGGATCTAGGTCCTCATTACCTTCTGGCTAGGGAGGCCCAGGCCAGGGATCCTAACCTTTCCTATCTCCTCACTCCAGCTCCAGCCTGACTTCAGTTTGCAGAAGTCCTAATCCCCAGCCTTCTCTGGGTGTGTCCCTCTGAACCCTCTTTGGGCAAACTTGGAGATCTTGGAGATGAACTCCCCATGTGGAAGTGCAGGCTCCCTGTCCCTGGACAGTGCACACCATCTCTCTCAGGCAGAAGAGAAAATTAATGCCCTGGCCACTGTGAGGATGGAACAACACGAAGCTGCGCTGTGAGCCAGGAGCAATCACAGAGGGAGGGGACTGCAGAACGACTCTGCCAGGCACCTCTTCCTCCCTGCTGCTGGATTCCCACCCCAACTCATGGGTCCAAAAGTCTTAAAATGCTGACAGCAGGTACCCTTGGTAAGTTATAGATGGGTGCCACAGCTCCAATAGATCATAAAACATAACACATACCACACACACAAAGTTAAACGGAGATGATAAAACACATCAACAGAAATTCTAACATTTTCTTCTCCAGGGATCACCCACTGGGCCCATTTTGAGATGACTGCCCCAGGGTTTGGTGTCCCACAGGCCCACTCTTCCCTCTTGCTTGTTTCTGCTGAGCACTTGGCCACCAGCCAAAGATCCCGCCTTGCAGCTGGAAGCATCATGGTCTTAGCCTCACCAATCCAGTCCAGAGCAATGTTGCAACCTTTCCACCTCCCTGGGCCTTGGTTTCCTCATATATGAGGTGAAGGCTCTATCTCCTCCCAGAAAGGATTCTTGAAGTGTCAACAAAAGGCAAAGATAGCCAAGCGTGGTGGCACACATCTGTAATCCCAGTGATTTGGCAGGCAAGGCAGGAGGATCACAAGTTTGAGGTCAGAGGCAGCCTGCATAACCTAGCGAGACTTTGTCTCAAGATAAAAAATAAAAATGGGCTGAGGATGCAGCTCAGTGGTGGAGTACTTGCAAAGTATGCTCAAGACCCTGGGGTCAACCTTCCAACAATGAGGGGAAAAAAGAGGCAAAGATATAAATTAGGCCAGGACTGAAAGAACCTTGCGTTTACTTAGGAACTATGCACCGGGATCTCACAATTACAATCTCTTTGATGATTCCTTCATTATTCCTTACCATGAGGTGGGCCTTACCTGACCCTCTAGTGCACATAAAGAGAGCAAACAGAGAGTGTGTCGTAAAAGTAGGGAACCCTGGCTCCAGGGCCCAATCCACTCACAGAGCTTCCGAGATAGGAAGAGACGTCAAAATTAGATGATCTCATTCTTACTTAACCCCAGTTTTAATTTTTCTTTTTAATAACAGCTTTATTAAGATAGAATTCACACAGCATACATTTTACCTATTTACAGAGTACAATTCAATGGCTTTTGACATGTTTACAGAGTGTAAAATAATTAATTGCAAAACATTCTTATCACCCCTCTACAAAACTTGGACCATTAGCAATGACTACCCCCTATACCCTCAACAGAAATCTTGCTTGTTCTGCATACTTCATGGAAAAGGAATCAAACAGCATGCAACCTTTTGTGTCAGCAGGCCTTCAGCATACTCTGAAGGTTCAGCCACACTGCAGCATGTGGCAGCCCCTGGCTCTTTTTAGGGCTGAAAAATAGTCCATTGTGTTGTTTCCACTTTGGGGCTATTGTGAACAATGTTGCTGTGACTATCCACATACCAGTGTTCACATGGACACATGCTTCACTGCTTTCAGGCAGATGCCTAAGAAGTGGAATTGCTGGGTCATGTGGGAACCGTAGGTTTAACTCTTTGAGAAAGTGCCAGACTACTTCCCTGAGTGGCTGCACCATTTGACATTTCTGCCAGCAGTGTAAGGATCTGCTATTAACTTGCAAAACTATTTATTCTGTACTTCTGGCCAGTGCTCTTGGACAGCAGGTCCAGGTATGCACTGAAATCCTGCTAAGAAAATAGTTCCTTGCAAATTTCAACTGTGCTACCCAAGGAAGCAAGCTCTAGTGTCACAGCAGCGCTGGTGGCAATGCCATTCACCCTGAACGTGGCCCTAGTCCAAGCCCTTCTTCTATATCATCATGCTGAACACTCCCGCAGCCATGTAAGGCAGCCCCCAGCATCATCCCCATCCTAATGATGGGGAAGAAGGCTACCAAGAAGCTAAGTAATTCATCCAAGGTCATAATGCTAAGAAGTAACTGCTAGGAAGGACCTGTGCCAGGATTCAAGGAAACCCTAGCTCCGCCATATCTCCCACATTCACAAAGCTGAAGCACATTTATTCAAGAGCAAGGACAAGTATCTAGGGCTGTAACCCAAATTCAGGCAGAGAAAATGTCTGCTCTGATGCTGTCAGCAAGAAGCCAGTTCCAATGAGCTTCCTGTCCTAGTTCCACACCTCTAGAGGTTAGCACCCCAGGCCTCCTAAGAGGCCCAGGCTTCGCCTAGATTTGCTTGTTCCCAAAAAAGGGATGGCTGTCTGTAAGCCATCCAATACTATGTCATAGTTATGGGCTCGGTCCCTGCCTAGCACTCAGCCATCTGGAGTGTCTGGTTGTCTTCTGCTCCCCACACAGCCCCAGCTAGGACAGCAGAGCTGCTATAAGCTGAAGTTCACTAAACATGGTGGAGAGAAGTAGGGGAAAACAAGGGCTTCTCTTCAAAGAGGGAAGCACATCCTGCCGAGAGCCTAGCTCAACACCTGTCCTCTGTCTTCTGGCCCACAAGAGCAAACCATCCCTCCACACTACAGCCAGGGTATCTGCCAGGGGCCAGAGGGGCCACCACTCAGTTAGGACAACCCTGGTGCAGCAGCCACACCACTTGGGGGCCCTACACCCTACCCCAACGGGTACTTCTAGGAAAATCAACCTTGGGGAGTGTTGGAAGGTAAGCTTCTAAGGACTGGAAGAAAAGAAGAAGGAACCACAGAGGTGGGGCCGGCTAGTGCAGGCAGCGGCTGTTACAGAACACAAGAGCAACCCCTCCGACTATCCCCCTCGGAAGACCCACACCAAGCAAGGCTTTTCCTGGGACAAAGAATCACTCCCCAAATCTCAAGGTCAAAAAGGCCCTGTCAGGGTGAAGCCTGACCCCACCCACTGCGTGAGTCCTAGGACAGCATATTTTTCAAACTCATCTGACCGAGACTCACAGAGAACACCACATTCTCTTAATGATGAGCTCACATGCCCAAGTGCACACACACAGACAATGGAAAACTACAAATCAATATGTTTGTCACAGGCAATGCATTTTTTTTTTTTTTTTTTTTAAATCCATGGCATCCCACTTCAGGAGCATGAACAGCAATGCCTGCAAGCCTTGGTGATGAGCAGGCATTCAGCTTACCTGCACACTGCCAAACAGGCTTAAGCACACTCCAGGGAGACAAGAAGCCTTGTCTGTTGGGGGAATCACTGCCCTCCCCAGGGGCTGCAGCTGCAAAGGGCAGCTCTGCCTATAGCCATCTGCTGTGGCCCTTGCCCATTCTTGCCAGGGGTGACAGACCCAGGAATGAGCAGTGATTTACAGCAGATGGGGCATCCGTGTAGGGGATGGAAGGGTTTTGGAGCTAGACAGGGGTGTGGCTGCATAACACCTTGACCGCATTCAATTGCCACTTGGTGGTGACTGAAATGGCAAGTTTTATGTTACATGGATTTCAGCACAACACAGAAAGTCCCTCAGGAGAATGGAAAGGATACTCTTTACCTGAGGTGCACAGCTGGCTGCCCTGCCTCCTCAGTGCACACTCGCATGCACCCCACCAAGGCAAGGGTGGGGGCCAGTTTCCCTAACAACCTGCCATAGGAGGAGGGGAGGTGGAAGCCTCGGGCACTGTCTCCCACCCCAGCACAGACAGTTTGAGCCTTTGGGACCAATGGTGGTCTAGGCATTGTGACCACCATCTGGCCCCCTACGGGGGCAGGGGGAGAAGGTCTCTGTATAGACCCTGGTACGTGGCTGCTTGCACCATGGTGATTAACAGGTCTTGAATATGACAGGCAAACCCAGTGACTTATCCAGATGCAGCTGAGCAACCTCCCATTCTCGAGTGCCTTGAGGGTCCTCAAATGGTTTTCCTAGGCTACAACCCAGGGAGGGAGGCACAGCCTGCCCTTCTGTGGAGCCCCAGGGCTGATGGCCCTGGGCCTTAGGTGCTGCATCTGAATCGTGTCTCCAGTTGCCCCTTGCCCCACTGCCCAACCTATGGTCATTCTACTGTCAACTGATCTAAATTTTGGACAAGGTGGTGGGAGGTGTCCAGTGGAAGGGTCCCGGGAGAGGTTACGTGGAAGACCTGGCAGGAGGAGCCAGCTGGGGCAGGGTGAGCTTGTGCACAGCGGGAGGCCCGTGGGCTCCGTGCCTCCACACCGCTCCGGTCTCAACAGCCTCCTGGCTCCGGGCTCTGCCCTGTCTGAGGCCCCTGCTGCCACCTCAGCCTCACCTGGTAGCCCAGCCTCCTGGTCTGGGGACCACGGCCACTGGCTAAACAGGCTGGTTTACTCAAAGCCCGTCCCTGCCAGAGACACTCGCTGGTGGCATTTGGCCCGGGTATAGTCACCCTGAACAAAGCCCTGGCCCACGAGCAGGTCACCAACTAGACTGGGAGGCGCTGGGTAAAATTAATTGTATTCACTTCCATGCACCTTGGTTGGTACCTCCCAAAAGCAGCTTCAGAGAAGAATTTGGAGTGATATTTAGAACAAACCAGTCCCTCTAGGTTTTTAGTATAGGTGTACAGCATACATTTTATTTACTTACATAATACAGATTTCTTGTGCAAATAAATCTTATTTATAAAACACGAACACCCATCTTTACCCAAACCCTGTGTTCTGAGAGTTGATAGGATGGCACATGCAAAGACCAGACAGGAACAGGCTCCACTCCTCTTGGGGGCATGGGATGGAGAGGCCATCTGGGAGAGGATGCAGGCAGAAGGGACCCAAACCCACAGGGCCCATGGCCCTGGTCTGTAGTCACCACCCTGGCCTTGGCCAGAGCTCCAGGCAACCAGCAGGTGACCGAGTGCAAAGGCAGGCAGTGCACTGGTGAGGCTGCCTAAGTCCATCTATATGAAAGGTCTGGACAGGCTGGCTGAGAGGCAGAAAGCAGATGAGGTGTTTCCAGGGGCTGGGGCGGGGGGGGGAACTGGAGTGGCAGCCACAGATGCAGGGCTTCTCCTAGGGGCGATGGAAAAGGTCCAGGACTGTGGTAACCACTGTACAACCCTGTGAATATCCTAAAAGATGACCTATTCACTTAAAATAAATTATTGCACAGATAAGAACCAAGAACTAGAGTATGGCAGCCAGCAGGAGCAGCCTGGGCGGCTCCTCTCAGGCTACCACAGGAAAGAAGGCTAACCTTCTGTAGCTTCCAGCCAGGCCTAGAGCCACTCGGCTCCCTATCCCTGCCCTGAGGGCCAAATGTGGAAACCAAGACCCAAGGTCCCACCACAGCAAGTAGCCTCTGCCACATCTGGGCTAAAACCATAATCCTAACTCTGGATCTACTAGGATCCAACCACAGATGACTTCTCAGAGGCCAGAGCCAAGCAATTCACCAGGAGGTAGCCCCTGCCGGGGATGACACTGGTGGAGTGGCTGCTCATACCCCTGAAGGGTCCCCTTCTAAGAGCTGTTCTGGCCTCATCCACAGACAGTGTGGGCTCTCTGAGGCAGTCAGGGCGTCCGTGGCTTAGCAGAAAGGGGCCTCCCAGACCTGGAGCATCTGCTAATCCCATCAGCACCTGGGGGTGTCTGTGTGCAGCCCAGCCCCAGCCCCAACCCCAGCCTATGCAGGTGGGTGGAGCTACAATTGTGCACACTCAAGTGATCTGGGAAACTTTGTGGGGTGCTGCAGAAATGACCCATTCAGGGACTGGGGAGGGGTGGGGAATGACACATCATTAAGCTGGCTAAACTTATTTTTGTAAGGGAGTAAAGAACACAGGGACCCTTTTCATTTGCTGCCAAGACCAGGAAGTTCCTTCTCACACCCACTGTGCCAGCCCAGCCTGCTGGCTGGGCCTCGAGATTCCCAAGCCCTACCGAGGGGCCAAATGTCCATAGCAGCAGAGCTTCCCTTGGGAAGCCCTCACCACCCAGCCAAGGCCCACCTTCCTCCTAAAGCTGGGACTGGGAACCTGACATCCTCCTCACCCATCTGACCACAAGGGTTGGCTGGCCCCTCCACAGGAACCCAGTGCCCGCTATACCATAGGTGACAACAATCCACCATGTTAGAGCTAAAGCTGTCATACTCTTAGAAGACCAAGAACAAAAGCTCTGCAGGGCTGGACTTGGCGATGACTTCTTGGATATGACATGAAAAGCATAAGCAAAAGAGAAAAAATAGATAAACTGGATTTCATCAAAATTAAAAACCTTTGTGCTTCTACAGGCGCTATCCAGAGAGGGAAAAGGCAACCCATGGGAGGGGAGAAAATACTTGGAAACCACGTGTTTGTTAAAGGATTAACATGCAGACTATATTTGAAAATCCTAAAAAGTCAGTTGTTGTTGTTAGGTGCCATCGAGTTGTGCCTGATTCATAGCGACCCTCGTAGGATTTTCAGTGGCTGACTGTTTCGAGATTGCCTTGGGAGTGGATTGCCACGTCCTTCTCCCATTTTTGGGGTGCTGGGAATCGAACTCGGGACCTCAGAGACTGCAGAGCGGTGCTCTACCAACTGAGCTAAATCCCAGCCCCAAAAAGTCAGTAAAAAGAAAATATAAAAAATGGGCAAAGATTTGAATAGGCACTTCTTCAAGGATGATATACAAATGGCTGATGAGCCCATGAAAAGATGCTCGATGTCATTAGTCACCAGAGAAATGCAAATCAAAGCCACAGTGAGAGATACCACATCACACACATAAGGTGGTGACAATAGTAAAAATAAAAGGAAATAAAACAAAATAGAAACCCTGGATGCTGGCAAGGATGTGGAGAACTAGAACTCTGGTGCATACTTATGGGAATGTATAATGGTGCAGCTGCTATGGCAAAAGAGTATGAAGGTTCCTTAAAAAAAAAAAAAAAAAAAAAAAAAAAAAGCAGATTTATCATATCATCCATCACCTCCACTTCTAGGTATAAACCCAAGGAACCAAAAGTAAAGACTTGAACAGATAACTGTACATCATGTTCACAGCAGCTTTGTTCATAACAGCCAAGAAGTGGAAGCAATCCTATTGTCCACTGATGGACAACTGGATAAAATGTGGAATATATAGACACTGGAATAGTATTCAGCCATAAAAAAGAACGCAATTCTGATATGTGCTACAATATGGACAAATCTTGAGTGAAAATAAGCCAGTCAAGACAGGACAAACCCTATAGAATTCCACTCACATGAGGGAGCTAGAAGAGTCAGATTCATAGAGAAAATAGAATAGTGGTTGCCAGGGCCTAGGTTAAAGGTAAGGGTGTTACTATTTAATGGGTACAGAGTTTCAGTTTGGAAAGATGAAAGGGGTCTGAGAAAGATGGTAGTGATGGCTGCACAACAATGTGAGTGTACTTATGCCACTAACTTATGCAATTAAAAATGGCCAAGCCAGCTGGGTGTTGTGGTGCATGCCTGGTTTCCCAGCACTTTGGAGGCTGACGCGGGAGGACTGCAAGTTCAAGGCCAGTCTAGACTACATAGCAAGTTCAAGGCCACTCTGATCTGCAGAGCACAACCCTGTTTCAAAGGGGAGAAAAAAAAGGCTACAATTGTAAATTTGGTTACATATATTTGAACACACACGCATACACATACGCATACATATGTGTCCACAAATGCACACACACACCAGCATCCAGGCCAACTGGGGTTCCTAAGGTGGGAATAACAAGAACAGCTAAAGCAGAGACGGGACAAGAAATGCCTCATCCAGGCCAGGGTGTGGAATTAATCCCTCAACCTGCAGATAGAGCTTGCGCAGGCTGAAGTGAATCTGGCCAACTCTAGTTCCACTTCCAGAGGGCTTGCCTAGGTCCTGCCCCGTGGGTACAGGACAGAGGCCACCGCTGGGCCTTCCCACCCTTTAGCTCAAGGGCAGTGGCTGACATAAGAACCACTGTCCTGGTGTGCGGCAACCCCAGGTACAAACCACACACAGAGGCACTCCTCCAGAAGCCAGCACTCAGCGGGGACAGTAAAGGTCAGCACAAGGCCCAGTCCCCAGGAGCAGGATGCCAACGTCCTCTGCTTGACCCTGCAGGAGGCAGCCTGTCCCCTTGCCACCAGAGCCACTCAACATCCTCTGGCTGCAGAAATGGCCCTCATCACATGGTCCTCGAGAGATGGACTTAAAGATCTGGAGGACACTGAGTGGCCACCTATCCAACTGGCATCTGGACCTGCAGCGGGTGGCCTGTCCCTCATGTCACTTACTCCACTGGATGCCACTCCAGGAGCCACAGTGAGAAGTGAGCCATGGCAGTGGCCTCAGGTTGTGCAGTACGGAGGGGAAGAGGGGGCGCACACTGTGGCCACGGCCCCACAACAAAAGTGGGGAAGCCCAGGGCAGGAGGCCAGGCACAGGCAAGACACCAGTCTTCAAGCTGCTGGTGGCTTAGGGGCTGGGCTTGCCCTGTGAAATGCCAGGAAGAAGCTAGGCCCCTGAACAGGAAAGCAGAGGGACAGGTGGGGATTCAACAAATGGAGGTCCTGTCCCCACCGCTCTGAGGTGGCACCATTTGCTGCACATTTGAGGAAACTGCTTGGAGAGCAAAGCAGCAAGCTGAGGCTGGCCAGGGTGCCAGGCACATCCTAGGCACATCCAGGGAACAGCAATGAGCCAAGCTGACAAGGCCCTGACCTCCTGCAGCTGACCACGTGTGGCAGACCACGTGTGCCGGGGTGAAGGGTGATAGTGAGGGGTGGGGCTGATGCCACACGAGCAGGGGGTGCGGTGAGGTGACATGGGCCCTTGGGGGAAGTCTCCTGGGGAAGCAGGAAGGCAGGAAGGCAGCCTGCAGGGGCAGCTCAAAGCCACCAACCTCTCAGCACTGCAGAACCACCTGCTGGTGGTCCTTTCATCCTCAATTCTGCATCTTGCCCTGTGCTGCCTTGGTGTGACAGATAGTCACAGAGACTTGTGACGAAAGAGCACGTGCTCCTGAGGATGCCAGCTTATGCTCCCACCGGCGAGCCTAGCACACGCTCTCCCAAGGCGCCCACCACCATGTCTTCCAGTACGGGGCAGAAAAGATGCTCCCAAACACAGGGGCAGCCTCGCAGGTGCCAGGCCTACCGCGGAGGTGGAGAGAAAGCCCCAGGTAGGGTTTCCTGAGCTCCTCACTTTCTCATTTCCCTCCCACGGTTTGGGCCCTTGTCCTGCCACTCACTGGCTTTTGTCTCCTAGCCCTACCTAGCAGCCCTGGTCTATGGCAGCTTCCTCTTTCCTGGAGTCTCTATGGTACTTCTTCCTTCTCTTTGTTATCACTTTTTTTTTTTTTTTTTTGTGGTACTGGGGGTTGAACCCAGGGCCTCACGCTTGCATGCTCTGCAAGTGCTGGACCACTGAGCTGCACCCCCAGCCCATTTTTCTACTTTTTCTTTTGAGACGGTCTCACTAAATTACACCGACTGCCTCTGATCTCAAACTTGCGATCCTCTTGCCTCTGCCTCCCAAGCCATTGGGATTACAGGTGTACGGCACCATGCCCGACCGTTTTCACTTTTTAAATAAACTTTCATTTCGGGATAGGATAGATTTGGATTTACAGAGAAGTTGTGAAGGGAATACAAGAGTTCCCATATACTTTCTGCCCAGTTTACCTTGTTACCCACATCTTACACCAGGAAGACGTAACCAGCCAACACTGACCCATTTAGTGAACTAAAGCCCATACTTACTCAGCACAATTGGGCTCAGGCCCTCTGAGTTTTCCCCTAACATCCATTTTCTGTTCCAAGAGCACATCCCATGTAGTTGTCATGCCCTCCCTTAGGCTACTTTTGGCTGAGACCATTTCTCAGCTTTCCTTGTTTTTGATAACCCTGATGACTCCTGTAAAGGAGTGCTGGTTAGGTCTTTTAGAGAATATCCCTCCTTTGGGTGTGTCTGATATTTTTCTCATGACTAGACTGTGGTTATAGGTTTTAAACAGGAAGACCACAGAGGAAAAGTGCCCTTCCCACCCCATCACACCATGTCCAGCACTCCTCACTGGTGGTGTTGACTGGGAGCACCTGGCTGGGTAGTGTCTGTCAGTTTCTCCACTGTGGAGTTGCCACCGCCTGTTTCCCTACCTCCAGGGAGAGATGTCACAGTGCACAGCCCACTCGTAAGGAGTGGAGAGTGGTGCTCCACTTCCATAAGGGGGAGTATTCCACGAATGATTCGAACTCTTTTGCACAGGAGACTGAGCTGCTTCTCTCCCATTTATTTTTTCACTCAATCATTTACTTACATCTGCACCAACTTGTGAATATTTATTTTATACCCTGGATTATAACCCAACATTACATTATTTATTTTTGTTGCTCATATTATGCCAGCCTTGACCATGGGAGCTTTCCAGTGTCCGCCGTGTCCCCCTGACACGCTCCTGCTAACATGCACATGTGTGGCCTCAACATGCTTCCTTGCTCTGCAGGATATGGTGCCCCAGCCCTAGATCATCCACTTTCCCAAAGAGCCCAGTTCCTTTCTTGGAGAGCAGCTTAGAAACCAGGATCTGCGTGGTGTGTGTGCTCATTGTTCTGGGAGTGTCTCAGCTTCTAGGTGCCCTCAGCTGACCAACAAGGAAACAAATATAAGTGTATTAAAGCCCAAGTAATTCACCTATCTATAACTCTATATACATATATATACACACATACATATATGTATTGTATGTGTGTATACATATGCATATATATGTACATATATACATGCATACATGTATGTATATTATATATATACATACGTATGTATGTATATTATATATATGTGTGTGTGTGCATCCTTCTATATCTCTACTGAACTCTACATCCAGCTAACCACACCAAGGTCTCTAACTCGACATCCACCACCACATGGACATAGCCTTCTTCACTTGCTTGCCTTTGCCCTTCTGCTTCAATAGCACCTCCTATCTGCTGATGTCCATTTACTTAACTGTTCAATCCCAGCCCACATGTATGGAGGTTTCAGAAGGTAGAGTAGCACTGCTGTGGGAAAGAACCATACCCCTGGGGGCAGTGCTCATATATAGTTCCTCTGCCTTCAGGCTTACAGACTCCACTGGTTTCCAAAGCACATTCTTCCATTTACATCACTGCCTGGAATCTTTTCTGGTAAACTCCCAGAGAAGAATTTGCCACTATCCCTGTGTACCCAAGAGCTCAGCAGTGGGGAGAGTATCATTGGCTGAAAAATTTAAAACTTTGGTATGAATTTTTAAGGCCTTTCCAAGGCATATTTGGATGAAGGAGGGGAGAAAAGAGAGAGTAAAAAGAGAGGTATGTTAGATTTCTGTCATCGTGACAAAACACCTGAGAAAATCAACTTCAAGGATTTTGGCTCACAGTTTCAGAGGCTTCAACTCAGGATTGGCTCCATTGCTTTGGGCCTGAGATGAGCAGAATATAATGGTGGTGAGGTCATGTGGCAGAGGAGTCTGCTCACCTCCTGCAGCCAGGAGGCAAAGGGCGGGGGGTGGCTGGGGAGAGAGCTACCAAAGCACACCCAAGGACCCACTCCCTGCAACTAGGTCCGCCTCCTAAATGTCTCATCTCCCAATCGACCATCAAATTATAAGCCTATCAATAGATTAATCCACTGATGAAGTCAGAACCCTCATGATCCAATCACCTTCCAAAAGCCCATCAGCTGGGAACCAAGCCTTTAGCACATGGCCTTTGGAGGACTTTTGGAGCTAAAACCATAACAAGAGGACCCAGAGGAGAAGAGAAGAGAGGCAGGGTCAGTGAACCTCCTGACAGGAGCCTTTCTCCCCACTGGAGCAGTCTCACAGGTTTGTGCACCAGGGCAGGTGAGGGGAGTGGTGCCTGGGAGGGAGGTGGAGGATGGCTGGCAGGCAGGCAGGCAGGCCAGCAGGTGGAGAGATGCCACCGAGCCTGGGCCGCAGGTGGAGACAGTCCTGGGTCTTAGCTCACTTGGCCTCTGGCCTTTGGCCTCCAGCCTCTGAGTCGGCTTGGCCTGGGAGAGAAAGTGTCGCCCTTCCACATGGTTTAGCTGCTTTCTGCCCAAAGGCCTGCCAGATAGGTCTAGAGAAAACAAGCTGCTGTTTGCTCCAGCAGGACTAACCAGCAGTGCACTTGTGGGGCCCTAACATCCACACAGCCCTATGCTCAGCACCTTCCTGCTCACCCCAAATACCGGAGTCTGCTGCAGGAGCACCAGAGCAATCTAAGGATGCAGAAGAAGGTGGCCTGTCTTAACCGAGAGCTGAACACAGTGGCACTCAACTTATGCTGAATAATGGAATCACCTGAGAATTGAAAATAGAGGTCCTATACCTAGAGACTCTTGATTTTAATTTCCTGCGGTAGGGGTGAAGCATTAGGATTTTAAAAGTTTCTCTGGTGCTCCCAGTGTCTGCCTCAAAATGAGACCCTGGTTTCTCTTTGCTGCCACAGCAGGCCCCACCCCCAGCGGTTTGGTGTTTGTCTGTCTTAGGCTGGCCATCCAGCTGTGCAAGGTCAATCGCAGCTTTTGGCTAGGCCTGCGAGGACTCCGTGAAAGCAAAGATGGAGGGAGAGAGGAGACAGAACACAGCTGGCAAGAGATGGTGGATGCAATGGGGAGAAGATTTCACAAGGGGCTTGGGCCAGCACTCCAAAAGCCCCTGCCAGCCACAAAGGAACACAAAACTCTTGGGCAGCCTGCAGAATTGGAGGAGGGAGAGAGGAGTCCTTCCTGGAGCAGGCATGACTCTGAAAAGCAGGAAAACAGGCAGGGGTAGAGGCCATGCTAGGCAACCGCTCCACCCACATGACAATGGAGACATGGGGGAGAGGATGTAGCCAGCGCTCTGTGGGACCAGAAGGGACAAAGCCAAGGACGGTTACACTGTGGGTGGCCCCCTCAGCAGTGGGAAGGTCCCCATGCCAAACCAGAGGCAGCTGCTTTGATTCTGCTGAGGGCAGGCATGTGGCCAGAGCAGGGCACTGTGGGCTCCATGCAGCACAGGTGCACCCCATGGCTCTCACACATGCTCTTTCCTGCCAAGCACGTACAAACTGGGGGTGGCAGGCTGGGCCTAGAGCACTGCTGGGCAGGCTTGGCTGGACCCAGGCAAGCTGGAAGCCCATTCAAAGGACTTCAATCACCCTTTAAGGAGAAGTTTGACATTTATTCAAAATTCCAAACCAACTAGAGAGAGGAACTCAAGACTGAACTCATAGCACATCAGGAATCACCGGGTTTTCAGTTCTACCCAGGACCACCTGAACACAGGCCAGGCCTTGGCCCTCCAGCCCTGCCCTTGGGTCCAGGGACATCATAGTTTAAGGGAGGCCTGCTGTGTGGTGATGACTCAGGCACCCCCCACACCAAAAGCCCAGACTCAGGATGCGCCTGCTGGCCTCCGACCTTTTGTGCTCCTGGAGAAGGAAGGTGGCACAGGACTGATGGCCCCCAACTCTCTGGGGATGGCTCTGTGCTCAAAGGACAGACTTAGCAGCAACCTGAAAAATGCCCCATGGCCTGGCTCCTCCTTCCCACCCCTATCCCAACCTGGCAGCAGCCCTAGAGCCCAGCCCTGCCCAGCTCTTTCCTGGAGACTTGGGGGTTTCATCACTAGGAGAGACCGGGCCCCCTGGTCAGAACCCTGGAGAAAGCATCCTATTGTTCTCAGACCTCATTTCACAGGAAAACCCTCCAACAGCAATGCCCTCGCTCTTGGGGTGAGGTGAGGGTACAGAGTCCATTAAGTCCTAACCAGTCTGGGCTACACTTCCCAAATGTGCTGAGTGTGGAACTGCCTGCAAGAAGGGGTTCATGGCACATTTTCCTTTGGTTATTTTCTGCTTCTAAGGACTTCCCATCCCCAAGGAAGGGGGTTGCTAAGAGCTGAGGCACCTGCCAGCATTATGGGAAGGCTGGCATTTGAAAGAGGTCCTCATCTAGGAAACTCCACCTACCTCTTTCCCAAGGAACTCCCCTCCATTTCCCAGGGGTTCCAGCTTCCTGCACAGGCTCTGCTTTGACACAAGGACACCTGAGACCCATCATTCCCTGCCCTCCTAGGTTGGGAAAGTCTCCGGGCCAGGCAGCTCTGAAGGCCAGGCAGCAGGTTTGTGTTTAGGTTTGTTTTTGGAATGGGGAGTCCTTATGTCACGCTAATCAGCAGAACCCACCTCTGGGCCTCATGTACCTCCCCGTGGTACTGGGTCTCATCCCAAGCCTTTCATTGGCCTGGCCCAGGCCTCCATGAGGAGACTGCTGCAGCTAGGAGGATGTGGTTCTGGAGAAAGGCGAAGAGGGCCATTCAGATCCTGTTGGTGGAGATGATGTCCCATGGAGGCCAGGGCGAGGGGATGGTTTTCCTGGCCCTCTGCAGGAGAGGGTCTCCAGGGTGTGCTCAGCATCTTCTGAAAACCGGTCATGGCTTGCTCTTTCCAGACGGCAGGCTTTGGAGCACTGGCACCAACTTGGTGTGTCGCTGTTGCTGCCAGTCCAGCCCAAGTCCTTTAGGAAGAGGTGGTCTACAGGTTGGTCCCAGAGGGCCAAGAAGTAGAAATGCCAGAAATGACCACAGGCTTGCTGCCAAAGACCAAAAGCATGGAATCCTGTCTCCTCTCACTCATGTAGTTGCTCAGCGGACACAGGAGTGCTGAGCTCCTATGCTGTGACTGGAAGCAGCAGGGGCTGAGAAGCCATGATGCCAGGACTCCACCCCACCCAGACAGGGCCCCCAACCACCTGGAGACCCCATGCTTCCTGGCTCAGGTGCTGGCTGCTCAGGTCTACTCAGCCTGTGAAATGTCACCCAACTGAGAGCCTTGGGATATGTGTACTTTTCTCTATGGATGGTTTGTTTCTAAGCTAGGAGCAGCATAGTATACCTGTAATTCCAGCACTTGGAAGGTGGAGGCAGCCTGGGAGGTGAAGGATGTGGAGTTCAAGGCAGCCTGGGCTATATAGCAAGACCCTGTCTCAAAATAAAAAGTAGAAAAGGGGCTAGGAGGTAGAGCTCAGTGGTAAAGTGTTTGCCTAGGATGCATGAGGACCTGGGTTTAACCTCCAGTCCTGCAGAATAATAATAATAAATAATCATAATAATAAATTAACCAATTAAAGTTTCCTGAAAAGCCTCCCTTTGGGTAGAAGATATCCTATATGGGTGGGAAAAACCATTTTAAAGACATTAAAAAACTCAGGCCTACTGAAAGCAAGGCCCTGCCCTGGCTGTGGGGCTAGTGATAGTGAACTGGAAGTAGGACCCAATCAGACCGCTTCCCATGGTGTTGCTGCCAAGTGGCACCCACAGCCTAGAGGGAAGGGCCTTCCTGAATGGCCTCCCAGCAGGTGATCAGGACCTCTTCCCTCTATCTTCTCTTAGGGGCAGATCAGTCTTGCTTGGGGAGGAGGGCCTGCACCCAGTTTCAGGACCAACACTGCCCACCTGAGAACATGGACCTACCGTGGTGGCAACAGGCAGCCCCAGATTCTGAGAAGACTGCTGACTAGGGAATGGCAACCAGGGCCACCTGGGGACAGCCTGAAGTCCACAGTAAAGCTATAGGACGGTACCCTCCCAGCCCGCCTCAGCTGCTCCCATGGTGAGGGCGCTGAAACTGCACCAGAGGCAGCAGGCAGCTCCCTGACATAGGAGCAAATGATGTCCATCTCAGATTACACTGAATCAGATTAGTGCCGCCTGGAGGATGAACAACAGAAGTCTATTTGCAGGCTTTGTGTTCAGCTTATATAACCTCAACGCCAGGAAATGGGATCCAGAGGAAACACTGAAAGTGCACACGGGGGAAGTGGGGGACACTCTACAGGTGAACTCGACACAGCAACCTCACAAGGCCTCTGTGCGCCACGCCATGCCATGCCCCCTCCACCTGCAGGGCGAAGAGCAACCCCATTAGAGCAGGCTCCCCTCACAAGTGCTGCCTCGGGCCCTGCTGGCCTCAGGTGGGGGTGTAGGGGGGCTGAAGAAGGCGACTAGGGTCGGGGGAGCTCCCTGCAGCAGGCCACCTGGTGCTGCTCCAAGGCTCACAGGTGACTGAAGGGACAGCATGGAAAAGATAGAACTGAAAGAACACAAGTAGGCCTGTCTCCCTGTGATGCAGGACAGGTACTCTGCTGATAGCCAAGGAGGAAGTGACAGGGACGCAGGAAGGAGAGAGCAATGGTTCTGCACTCAGACTTGAACAGCCTGGACTGTTTCATGGAAGGACATGAGACATGGCCATATGGCTGGCGGGGAGTAACTTTGCTGTCCTTCCTAGCATCTCTCCACCAGGAGCGGACACAGGAAAGGGAAAATAAACTGTTACCTCACCTTAAACTGGGGCTGGGATTTAGCTCAGTTGGTAGAGTGCTGCGCTGCAGTCTCTGAGGTCCCGAGTTCAATTCTCAGCACCGCAAAAATGGGAGAAGGACCTGGCAATCCACTCCCAAGGCAACCCTGAAACAGTCAGCCATTGAAAACGCTATCTATGAGGGTCACTATGAGTCAGATACCGACTCCATGGCACCTAACAACAACAACACCTTAAACTAGCCAGCTCATGTGGCCAAAGGCTCGGCTCAGCGAGACTCTACGGACACATGGCCCATGCCTGATGCATCTCTCTGTGTATCCAGAAACAGCTGCTCATGTCTACATACCAGGAAAGCCCTACCAAGGGAGACAACTATGCAACCGTGGCACAGCTCTGTGACCACGGGCACTGTTCCCAAGTTCTCTTGGCCTCGGTTTCTTCCATCTATAAAATGGAGGTGTAATGAGGCCTACTGGAGAAAAGCTATCATGGATAAATGCAAATGTTTATACAACACTTATGAACAGTGTCTGACACACTGCAAGTGCTATATGAATATCTGAAAAATAAATAAGGTAGCACACTCTTCAATACCGTCCTAGCTTTCCTCAGGAAGAAATATGCTCGAGGCGTTAAAACATTTGCCCAGCCATCAGGAAGACACAAGTGGAAACCACAGTGAAGTCCCACTCTGCACTAGGATGGCTGCCCGGCGGAAGGTGGATGCTGACCGAACACATGCTGCCAGGGCATGCAGAAACTGGACCCCCGCACACTGCTGGGCAGTGTGGGCTAGGGCGGCCATGGTGGGAACCAGTGTGGTACTCCTCCAAAGGCTAGCCCTAGTGACCCTATGACCCAGTACCCCACTCCCAGACACAGCAGTGAAAGACACAAATGCTCAAACAAAAACACATCGTGATTGGTCACAGCAGCACAATCCACAGTAGCCCAAAGGTGGGAGCAATCCAGGTGGCCAGCAACAGATGACTGCATGAGCAAGATGTGCAACGTCCACACAACAGACTAGTTTCCAGCCTTAAAAAGGAAGACAATTCTGACACATGCTACCACATGGAGGAATCTTAAGGACACTACGGTAAGTGAAATAAGCATTGCAAAAGGACACATACTACATAATTCCATTTACACAAAATGTCCGGAGCATGCAAACCCGACCACAGAACGTTGCCTGGGCTGCAGTGGTTGGGAGAAAACAGGCAATAACTGCTGACAAGTAGATGATGTCTCTTTGGCATGATGAAAATGGCTTAAAATTGGCCATAGTGATGGTTACAGAACTCTGTGAGTATATTGAAAACCATTGCGATATTTGCTTTAAATGGGTGTTTTATGGTATGTGAATCATATCTCAAGAAAACTGTTACCCCAAAAAACCTACTTTTTTTCCCCACTCAGTTACACACCAAACAGGTTGCTGAGCCAGACTAGATGGTGAAAGCCCTGCTGGCCTGCCAGGTTCCCTCTGTCTTTCCTGGTGCCTTGTTCTGTGGGGTCTGTATACACTGGCCTTCACTTCTCTGATGTCTCCATGAATCAGAATGTATAAGAAGTCATGTAGCCCTTGCCAAAGAAAAAACTTTAAAATGCCATGCTTGCAGGGGGCAGGGAAGTTGTATTAACAATGGAACCCCCATTCTGACTCAGTGGATCAGTGTAACCTTCCACCAGCCTGAAGGCTCCAAGATGGCCACTCCCACAGGTGAGGCCATGGACCCATTTTTTCCTTGGTAAAGTATAATCTGGGTCCCATCTAGGTGCAGTGGTCAGGAGGTATGAGAATCTCACACGCGCGCACGCGTGCGGGTGTAGACACACCACTCCAGCTATCCCTAGGATATCCGGGAAACAGACGACCTGGGTAGGAAGCAGCTCTCATTTCCTCATTCCCAGATAGACCACATGACTCTGAGGCTCCAGCAGCCCAGGCTGGTCCACTTGCTCCATGGACCTGAAAGCTCCTGCCTCTTCTGGGACATTCAACTCTCTCAGCACCTCTCTGACCTGTCTCCTCTGGGTGCAATTCACATCTGATTTCCCCCCACCCCCCGGAGTTCCTCCAAGGGTTCCAGCTTCCTCCATGCCCTGCCTGATGCCCGTGCACTGGCTGTGAACATTTGCCTACACAGGTGTGCCCCCCCCCCCAATATGGTCCCCAGCTCCCTGAATAAGTGAAAAAGTCAGGGACCAGCAAGGAACCTCTTTCCACTAGAGAAGTCAAGGCCCCAAGTGCTCAGCTCACCAGCTTATCACATGGTGGTGGTCAGGGATGGTTAAAAACAAGTCATCAGACAGAAGAGCCAGAGGATGCCACTGTCCAGAAAAATGTCCTTTCGAACAAAGGGGCCAAGAACAAAGATGTCCAGGTATAGTACTGGGTCTGGCCAATAGGTATCAGCAGACATTCATCTGTTTCTTCAACCTTCCAAGAAACCCTAGAATAACAAAGTGGGAGATCCCAGGCCCAGAATAAGCGTGCACACCACTGTGCCCAGCATGGGAGCTGTACCAATGTCACATGTCAGCAATTGGTGTCACTGACCTGCTGCTGAGTGCTATCCCTGCACCCAGTGCTTTGAAATGCTTTTCAGAAGCTACCTAAAGCAGGTGGGATGCAGGTTCTGGAGAAGATAGTGGTTCCAGCCCTATGGGAAGCGGGGAGGGCCCAGTAGGCTCAGGGCCTGGTCTTCAGGCCCAGATGTCTGCTGAACCAGCAACCAGGACATGCTACATCCCCAGAGGTGTTTGGAGTAAATCATCCCTGCGTGGTTGCCACTGAGATCCTTCCTACCCCATAAGGCCCCTCCACTTCACAAGTCCAGGATTCTTTCCCAACATCACATGTTCTACCCACCTCTCCTATAAAACTAATTAAATGTCTTTCATTAATTTTAATGCCAGGCTGTCTCTACCCTGGATGAGCCAAGACACTGTGAAAATCTGCAGGATGACTTTCATTGTCTCTGAAACAATCGCCCACAACTCCGGTGGCATTGGGGGGTGTCATAGGCGGGGCCTGCTCACTCAGGTGGGAATATATGCTGCATTCCATGCTCAGAGCCTATAGAGACACACAGCGCTCCTATCCTCTAGGGAAAAACTAGATAATAAATGTTCACAAGAAAACCCCTGGCCTCACGTCCTAGATGCCTCATTGCTAAAAAGGTACAGAGAAGCTTTACTTGAAGACTTGCTTCTTCCAGATTAAAATAAAATGAGGGCATCAGAAGTCAGGAAATCATGTGCAAAGGGCCATTGTCTGGGGCAGGATGTAAGGACAGCATATTGGAAATCAATCTGTTTTCCTGCGGAAAATAAGGCTCCCATCTTTCTCAATACTCTTTTCATTCTCTGATGTCCTGATGCAGCAGATAAGAGGGAGATGCTGGTTCCCCAGATGGGGAGGGATGCTGTGAGGAAGGAAGCAACATCAAGGCTGACAGCCCACTGGAAATCTCTTACAGGGAGCAGGGCCAGGGGAGCGGCAGGGCTGTAACAGCAGAGGCCTTTGTCTCTTGCAAAAACAGATTTGCTTTGGTCAGGGCATGAACTTCAACTCCTTCCATGTGAAAAGAGAAGGCCAGACAGATGATCAAAGCACAAGGTGAGCTGGGCAAGCTCCACCAGGCCTCCAATTAGGCAGCTTACTAAAAATAGATGCTGCCAGTCATAATAGCCAGGGCAATGAGACACCCACAAGGCCACAGCCATAGATGGAAACCTGAGCATTTTTCCTAGCAGTGCTGATGGGGGCACTGGGCATGGGGCTCCCATGCAGCCAGGCCTGAGGACAGGGCAGGGCCCAACGTCAAGCTCCTCTGTATGGGAAGGTAACTGGATGGGGAGGGAGCAAGCCTGGCCTCCCTAGCGCTATGCTTTGCCGGCACTTTTACTCCACGTTTTTACCAAAGCACATCTGACCCAGCATTCTTATCTTAAAGACTCCACTCTCAGGTGGTAGATATGACTTAGCCCAAGGCCACCTTGGGTGACCAGGCCCTCTGACTCTGACTATGGACCAGGATCTGCTCCACCGCACAACCTTCCCTTGAGGGAGATGGGAGCTTAGGGATAGAGGAAGAAGGATGGCCAGACCAAGGGGGTCCTCCAGCCCGTGGACATCTGCCCAAGTTCAAACCACTCCAACTGCACGAGGTCCACACAAAGCATCAGCTCTTGTTGTTATTGTTGTTAGGTGCTGTCGAGTCGGTATCTGACTCATAGCGACCCTCATAGGATTCTCAATGGCTAACTGTTTTGGGATTGTTGTGGGAGTGGATTGCCAGGTCCTTCTCCCATTTGTGCAGTGCTGGGAATTGAACCCGGGACCTCAGAGACTGCAGTGCAGCGCTCTACCAACTGAGCTAAATCCCAGCCCATCAGCTCTTGAGTATGTGCAAAAGGGGAACTAAGCGAAGCTGAGGCACAGGAGGCCAGCTGGGCCAGGGAAGGGCTGGAAGAGCCTTGTCCAGATGCTGGCCAGAACAGCTCACCACAAAAGGCACCAGCATCCACCCAGACGTGGCCCCAGCAGGCCCACGCACCCTGGAGAGGGAGTCCTCTGGAAATGGACTAGGTGTCGAGGATGTGGACTGGACAGGGACTTGAACTGCTGAGGGCTGGAGAAATCTGAACATGAGCAACAGAAGCCAGAAGCAGTGGCCATAGCCTCTGGCCTTTTAAATCCTATTCCCAGAACTCAGTCCTCAAAAAATAATTCCGAGCCGGGTACGGTGGCGCACACCTGTAATCCCAGCAGCTTGGGAGGCGGAGGCAGGAGGATCGCAAGTTCAAGACCAGTGGCAGTCTGCGTAACTTAGTGAGACCCTGTCTCAGAAAGTGAAAAACTGGGCTGAGGGTGCAGCTCAGTGGTCCAGCACTTGCAGAGCATGCAAGTGCGAGGCCCTGGGTTCAACCCCCAGTACCTCAAAAAAAAAAAAAAAAAGAAAGAATGAATGAATTCCAACAAACAGGGAACTACCATATATGCACAAGTAGAGGCCTAACTGTTGCCTACACCACTGTCAAAATGTTCCTGAAGGATTTTTCTTTTAAATACCATAGATGGTTCCAGATGTAACATTACTAAAACATTAAACTGCTTCTTCACCAGTGGCAGGTGTCTCTGGGCCCAAAACAGGGTAGGGATGGCTTTGGGGGAGCACAGCCTTCCCTGGGTCTGAGGGCCATGTAAGCATGGCAGGCAGGACACAGTGATGGCTCCTGCTTTCTCCCTGTCTCTTCAGCTGCCTCTGCAGAGAAGACGGCATACAGGGCTCTGCTACATTCTGGTTTAACACCCACACCCTAAAAAGCTGTTTTTACAGTCTCCCTAGCAGAGGTGAGAAGGCTGAGTGAGGTTATAAAGGCGTTCCGGGTCAGCTAACAGATGGGAGAATTGGAATCCAACTCACACATATCCATCCACTTATTTTCTGACAATTGCCTAGGGGCAAACTAATTCAATTCAGTTTTGTTTTGGTTGACTCCACAAGGGAGGAAAGCCCAGCGTGGAGTGAGCTGTGGGCCTGGCCTCCTGCCCCTGGAATCACTGGGCCATCATGTGGTCTCTGAGTCTGTGTGTGTGCTTTGGGCCCTTCCTCCTGCCAGACTTGAGGAGCTCAGGAAAGCCTCGAGGTGCTCTGGTTAATCTGGTCTCCAGTCTGAATCCCTCTGGGATGGAAACTGCAAGCTTCCAAGTTCACCCCTACACATATATCTACCTATCCAGCCCGTTGCTCAGAGCCACCCAGGCCCCACCCCTAGGAGGAGATGCTGTCCCAAGAACAAGCATCCACTCTGTCCTCCACCATCTATTCCTGTGACAGGCCAGCACTGGGCAGAGGTGGGACACCTGGCAGGATTTCCTTTCTGAGTTTCACTCCAAGCAAGTGAACCAAAAAGGGCCTGTCATCATTTAACAAGAAATGTTCACATCAGAGGACTTCTCTGGAGAACTGGTTATCTCTTTACGTTTGTGCCTTCCTGTTTTTACAAAACTGTGTACAATAAGCATGTTAATTATATAGTGGGGAAAGCAATAGGAATAGCAGACAATCTTTGCGGCGTTTGCTCTCTTGCATACAACTGCTCCTCTCGGCTTCCAAATCAAATCCGATCTTTCCGACTTTTTTATGGCCTACATCTGAGACACAGGTTTGCTTCACCTTGAGAAATCTAAGTAGGAAAATTGAAAGTTGTAAGAAAAGCAAAGGAAAGGACAACTTTCCACACTTCCTCCCGTGTGTCCACAGAAGGGCGGGGTGCCCACTGAGAAGGTTTAGGTGTACCTCACTCACTCCTGGGAGTCTGCTGGACTCGTGGGAAGCAGGGCAGAAGGGCCTGCAAGAAGAGAAGTGTGTCCAGGGAGGAGGGAGGAGCAGCCACCAGGGGCTTTCAGCTGGCTCTTCTCAGCTCCCATGTGCTATGCTGCGCCTCTGACAGGGCTATTTTTGGGTTTCTGAGTGGGGTGAGAAGGAAGAGGAGGAACGCTCTGCACAGCCGCCTTGCCGGGCAGCTCCTCTGCCGTGTTCGCCTGTCCTCCTGCCCCTCCCTGAGCAGTCCGAGGGGAAGGAAGCAGACCCTGGTGTATTTTTCCTCCCCTGCCCCCTCGCCCTTTTCCTCCCCCCAGTGCTTCTGGAGAATCTGTAGGACTCGCCCACTTGCATGTCTCTTTATACAAAGCTGGGAAAATGTGGAGATAAATAAAGCCTCCATTCGGCAGGCGTCCAATGCTGAGGGTAAGGCGGGGAGGGTCTGAGGCTCCGTCCCAATCCTGGAATGCCTGAGGAAGCTCCCAGGGCCACAGGCAGCCTGGAGGTTGGAGGCTTCCCACAGCCCCTTTCGGCCTGCGCTGACCAGGCACGGCCTGGGGCTGAGAGCCGCTCCGTTCCCACACACAGCTCCTCCGGGCAGCCCTGCCTGGCTCCCCTTGCCACCCTGAGTACAGATGAAGGGTCCTTGCTCTGGCCCCTCCATTCCCTTCCCAGAGAGGCAGAGGGCCTGAGGGAGTGCGGGTTTGCCCCGGCTGCGATGGCTGTTAGCCTGCCCAGACGCCATGGCAGCCCTCCAGGCCCAATGAAGGCAGTTTTTTCCTTTTCAATTCTGGAAGCCCAAAGTCCTTAGTTATTCCTCTCTGAGCCTGGAAAGAGCAAAGAGAAGGAGATCTTATTTCTCCCTCTAAGTCTTGGGTGGGGGGAAGAGTAGTAGGAGGAGACTAGGCCAGCAGAGGCACAAGGATATTTTTAGAGACATGGGAATTAAGCAAGCAAGGACCTTCTGGGTTGGAAAGAGTTGGTTTTTTTGTTGTTGTTTTGTTTTGTTTTTTAAAGGCCAATGGGTGGTGCAGTGTCAGGGGCTGGAGGCAGAGGGGCAAGGACAGGAGAGATTCTGGGGAAAAGGAGGGAGGCCGAGAGCCCAGCACCCTGCAGGCCCTGTCACGCTCTGTGCTGTGGTCTCATCTGCTTCCTTGTTTCCAAGGTGGGGGCTGCTGCTCCACAGCCACAGATGCTAAGCAAGACAAGAAGAGATTTCAGGGCTTGCTCTCGGCCTCCCTGACTCAGCCTCAGGGACACAGGGAGGCAGTGAGAGAAGGGGCAAAAGCTCATCACCCCAGCTCCTTTGCTGCTGTTTCTGGTTTGACAGTGGGAGAGTGAAATGGGATCTAAAGTCAGATTTTTCAATCACTCTGCAGGTTTCTAATGAGTCCAGCTACCTCAGTTTTTAAAGACCACAGACACAGTGTTAAACATCTGTGGGGTCCCTCGCTCTGAAAACGTCTATCTCTACGGTGGGGAACAGAGACACAAGTCTAAGGGTAGGGTGTGGAGAAAGGGAAAGTGGAGAAGACAGGAGAGGTTCCGGCACCTCCGGCTCTGGGCAGGAGTGCAGTGTTTCTGAAGCCTGACCTGGCAGTAACTACAGATGGCCTCAGAAATGTTCAGCCTCTGCACTCAGCAATTCTCTGCTTCCTAAATTGTTCTCTAAGACACTATATTAACAAAAAAGAAAAGTAAAAGTTTGGAAACAACTTAGAATGGAGTAAAAGAATCATACACAGCCACTTGACAGAACAGTGTGTAGCGAATGAAGACTGTGTTTTGAAGGATGATATAGCTATTAAAAACGACAGGGTTTTATATATTTTAAACGTCCTGCCCATGCACATACTTGTAAATCTCAGTACATGGAAGACTAAGGCAGGAGGAGCGCAAGTTTGAGGCCCACTTGGGATGTATAGTGAGTTCAAGGCCAGCCTGGGCTACACAGCAAGACTGTCTCAAAAACCAAAAAATAAAAACTAAAAATTAAAAATTTTACTTCTTGCTCTCATCTAAGTATAAAACTACACTCTCTAACAGGGTATATAAGCCATAATATGAACTGATTTGTATCTCCTGTTGGTAAGATTTACTACATAACTCTGCCTTCTCTTTCCCCAAATATTCACGATGAACCTGTGTTACTTCTGGCACTAGGGGAAATCACTGTTTCTCTAACCTCACTCTGTTCTGGCCAATCCCAGCTTATGCCCAGGACACTCCCTCTGCCTAGAAGCTCCACTCCTCCTGCCCCAGATGATCCCTCATTTGTTCTTTCCAGGGAGCTGCAGTGTTGGTCCACAGCTGGCGCTTGTGGAAGGGCCACGCAAGTGTGTCTGCCTGTTTCTCTCTCACAGCTTATGCTCCCCATCATGACTGAGCCCTGGGTTTTTCTGGCTAGATTATGAGATTCTACAAGGGAAAGGCCCTTTTTCATTCTTATTTTCCCAACTCTGAGCCCGTCCAAGGCACATGGCAAAGTAGCAGAGTGTGAATGAGTTTGACTTCTCATGGTTTCCCAAGGCCGTGGGCAGAGCCCTTGGGAAGACATGTGGAGTGGAGAGAAGGAAAATACAGCAGTGTTCCATGGCCCTGGAATAAGGACAGGCCCAGGCCCAGAACTCCCTGGTGGTAGTTCTCAAGGCAGTATCACAGTATCAATGGTAGAACCTTTCCAGGCCTCAACAACAAGGATGCTATTGTTGGTCCCAAGTAGGTGACTGGGCCCATTAGTAAAGGGCTCATTCACCAGAGGAGATTAGATAAACTGCCTCTCTCTAACTCTCCTAGAGCAGCAACCATGGTTAACTCTCTGGCTTCCAACCAGGGGAATCTGCAATTTCAACTGTTTATGAAAACAACTCTTCCACATAAAAGGGGTTGAAGCAAATTATGTTGTTAGGTGCCATCAAGTCAGGTCCAATTCATAGTGACTCTACACATAATAGATAAAACACTATTCGATGCTGCACCATGCCTAGCAGTATTGTCAGCGCTTCTCTGCTATTCATAACGTTTCCAATGGCTGATTGTTTCAGGAGTGGGCTACTGGGTCCTTCTCCTAAGCCTATAGCATCCGCTAGTCCCAAGCAGTCTCCCATCCAATGACTAACCAGGCCAAGATCAGACAAGACTGGACACCAAGGTGGTGTGGTTGTATGCTGAAGCAAATCACAGGTGCATTTAATTTAGGATGTGAGCAAGCAGACATTGCCCAACAGGTTTGGTACACTCACATTTACAGACAATCACATGCACCTTGCTGAGTACACACAAAGAACTACGTAAGCCCATAGTAAAAATACGTCCCTCACAGGAGCAAATGTGGACAGGGACTAGCTGCAAGAAACAGTGGGGAAGGCAGAGGTGGCTCACTCACAGGAGACCAGCACAGACCATCAATGTGCACAACACTCCTGACTCACACAAAGAGCCCCCAGTAATACACCACTGATTGAACACAGTAGCATGTTCAATTACCTGCTGAAATCTTAATAGAAACAGCCATTGGGGCGGGGGGGAATGACCATAAACTCTCAAAGACAAAAACGCTGGAAAGAAGACCACAGCGGAAATGAGACATCACCTGAATTTTGGAGCAGAGTGGCTGGACTCATGGAAAGTGGAGGCAAGGAAGAGGATACTTAGGGAGAGGCCTCACCCCAAGGCCTGCTAACCAGAGGTCTCCCTACACTGGAGGATGCATGTTTAGGGAAACCAATCAGCCTAGAACCCTTGAAAGTAGCATTCTCCAAAGAACGGAGGTGAGGGAGGTCTGTATCTGGGGAAATCGGAGCCTTTCCCCTGTCTGATAGTACTTCTAAGGCAGGGCACACCCGTGAACATTTGCACGTGTACCCTGCACACATGCACTGTCTCACTGTAAGCATCAAAACTTATTTAAGAAAGCCCAAGACCCAAACCAACAGAATAGGAGTTAAGAAGTCAGAGAGACAGAATATGACTTCAAAATAACTGAAATTTTTAGGTAAATTATTAGATATGTGAAACTCTCATGAGATGCTTTAAAAGGAGACATAAAGAGAACAGAAAGTGAGCTGTGAGAGACTAACGCTGCAAGAAATGGAACAAGACGACAACAGAAGGACTATAATGCACAGTAATGCACTCTTGGGCATAACCAAACAATGCAGAATGATGGTAACATCAGACTTTGTCCAAAGGAACCAGAAGCCCAATGCCAGGAGCTCTACAGAGAAAGACCAGGGAAAACAAGGTAAAAGAAACTGCAAGGGAAATAAACAAGTAAACCTTCTCTACCAGAAGGATAGGACTTTCCATATTGAAAGGCACACAGGCGTCTAGCCTGATCAAAGAAAACAGACCATACCAAGGCCTATTTTCAAACAACCTTAGAGCCCTAGGGATGAAGAGAAGCTCTGGAAGTTCTCAGAAGGAAAATTCAGTTCCTTTACAAAGGATCGGAACCAGATCTTTGTACATAAATTTCTCAACAGCAACGGTGGAAGTTAAAGACAAAGAACAAAGCCTTCAGAATTCCAAGAGAAAATTATTTCCAACCTCACGTCCTATAGATGGCACAGCCACAGATCCAGAGTATGGGTGGGAGAGGATTCTCACGTGGGCAGCGCTTCCAAGACCTTTCTTCCCTCATGCCTTTCTCAGGAAGCTTCTCAAATGAAGAGGAAAACTAGATGGACCTACAGAACTTGAAAGAGGAAAGAAGGAAATTCCCAGGATGATGGTGAAGGCCAAGTCCAGGTCAAGAGCTACACGACAGGCAGGAGAAGAGCCAGTCTATGCTGGAATGGGAGAGGACAAGACTCCACGAGGGTGTTACCACTGCAAAAGGGAAAAAAAACCCTGCTGTCCTAGGCATCTGTCATGCTGAGAGGAGTTATATAATTCTGTCAGAAAGTTTAGAGTTCAAGTCGGGATGGTTAAACTTAAAAAAATCAAATGAAGGTGGGGGTAGGTGATCATTAATGGCAAGAAAACTCAAATTCTATAGGAGAAAGGGAATATAATCCTAGTTTACTACAAGGCTTGAATGTGAACACCTTTTACATCATCAGGATAGTGCAACTCTACTGACTTAACCTCTAACTGTAATTCAGTATAACCATCCAATAGGATGAAGAGTGACAGGAGCCGTGCATGTTCCTGCACACCCATGTGTGATGTGCCATGCGTGTGGGCTAGGCCAAGCAGGTGAAAACAGCTAAATTCTATTTTACACTGCATAAAGTCAATGCAGAATATCTTTTAAAACTCACAAAGCAGCAGCAAAAACAAGTTACTTATGACCACCGAGGGCTGGGGGATATAGCTCAGTAGGTAGAGCACTTGCCCTAGGATGGGTGAGACCCTAGAGTCAATCCTCAGTGCAAAACAAATGAACAAACCAACCCTTGTCTATCTGACAAGCACAGAGACAGAGGTGAGTACTAGAATACCCTGGTGAGATGGGTTGGAAATGGCCTCCTTGGAAGCCAGACTCAGGCATGGGGAGGCCCAAGGCAGCGCAGGGCAGTGCTCTTTCCTGTTCATAGTCTTGTGGCTACAAAGCTGACTTTTTAAACTATGTACATATATTGTTTTGGAAAAACAATTAAAACAATTAATTAAAGCCCCTTTAATCCTTTTAAAATTCCCATCTGGCCTATTTTCAGCTTCCATTTATGGCAGAAGACACAAGATCAAGTGTAAGTACTAAGCAATAGAGAGACAAATGGGAGTATTATATATATATTATTATTGTATATTATATTATATATTACATATTATATAATTATATATTTTATATATATATATATAATATTCCCTCTTCCCCCTCCAACCCAAAAAACTCCTACCCCAATATCACGGCAACAAATTAAAACAACTTTCCAAGGGTTGAGCGCCCGTGCCCTGGGCCCCACATCCAGTGTTGGCACTTCCCTGCACAAGCTACATTATATTCTCCACTTGACAGACTTTTCCTGCTAGACTCCTCCCCTTGCTCACTCACTGCAGCTAAGTTCATGCTGCCTAAAGGAGTTAGGGGACAGCTACTTCCAGACTCCAAGGCTGTTATATAATTCAAATACTTGACTTTGGAGAAATAAAACGTTTAAGTCAAATAACTGGATGTGTTCTAAAATTAGGCAAATGTTTTTCTTCCAGCTGAGAAAAGGCTAACAATACATGGAGGAGGCCAGCAGGGCCCAAACTGCCACCTGTTTATGCAGTATTTAGGTGGATGACTCCACCCAAAGGCACATGTTCTACACAGAGGACTTTAGCCATCCATGCTCTGTCCCTTCACATCACTGTGGAAGACACCACAGGGCAGCCTTTCAGCACACACGCCTGTGATCTCCCACATTGCTGTAAATGGAGAAGGAAGCCAGCGGAATGCACGCACATGCTCACATCTGTCTATTCTGTAGGCAAGGGCAATGGAGACAGGAGACAGCCCACACTGGTCTGGCCAGCCCTGCTCCCCTCACTCCATGGGGCCCACAGCAGCAAGACATGGGGTCATCCAAGCAGACAGTCTGGGTGTCCACTGACATCACCTACATGAGTGTCTGTCTTTCCCTACAGCAGCAGTTCTCAAACTTTTTAGCAGCAGGGACTGGTTTCATGGCAGACTAATGGCACCACTGATCTGACAAGAGGTGGAGCTCAGGCAGTAATGCTAGTGATGGGGAGCAGCTATAAAGAAAGATGAAGCTTTGCTTGCTTACCTACTGCTGTGTGGTGGCAGGGGGCAGTTAGGAAGTTGGGATTAGGGTTGGGGGCCCCTTATCTACAGGACCTCTGATGAAAGAGAGAAAACGGCTGAATGGCCTCCAGAGCAAACATTTACTCCCTTCCGCCTCATCCCAGCAATCTGATCCAATAGGCCCAGGGAACAGAGAGAGCACAGGTGGGAAAAAATGAGAAACTAAAGACAGCAGGAACCTTCAGAAACGCCACCAACCCAAGCTTGACCTCTCCATCTCCTACTGCCACTCTGGGAAGAAGAGCAAAAAGATTCCAAACATCTGCCTTTCCAACCTGACCCTCAAGGGCCTGGCCGGCATCTCATGGTGTTTTGCACAATGAGATGACTAGGCATGACCAATAGGTGACCAACCAAGACGCATGTGACATATACCCACAGCCACTCCTCTCTGAAGTTCTAGAACCGGGTCCTCCACACCACTGTGATGGGTCAGAAATATGAAACAGAGAGGCTGAGGTCTGGCCACACAGACCACAGGAGTCTAACTGAAAACTCTGCAGCGTCTGTCATGCGCCCACCTTTGGAGGGGGTGTGTTATAGAGGACACACTGGATGAAAGTGATGGGATGGACAACCGAAGCAGAGAGCCAGGCAGGGTCGAAGGAAGTACACAGGTTATTTCCTGCCAAAGGATCTGAGGAGCTGCTCAGCTCAGCATACCCTGCCCAGTAGTGCCACCATGCCAATGCTGTGACACAGTGACATTCCGTTTCCAACAACTGCCTGCACTTCACTCTGCCAAACATCAGCCTTCATACAGAACTATGCCCAGCACACCTGGACCAGCCGACTGCTTTCCTAACCTCCTCACACAGAGCATGAATTGTGCTCTGTCCTCCCCCTAGAGATGGAGACCCTCAAAAGGGTGGCTGGGCATGGTGGCACACACCTGTAAGCCCAGTAACTCTGGAGGCAGAGGTGGGAGGATAATAAGTTTGAGGCTAGAGGCAGCCTGGGTAACTTAGTGAGATTCTGACTCAAAATGAAAAATAAACAAGTGGGCTAGGGGTGCAGCCCACTGGTAGAGCACTTGTAGAGTATGTGTGAGGCCCTGGGTTCAACCCCCTAGTACCAAGGGGAGAAAAAAAAAAAAAACCAAAGGAATGGAGACTCACAAAAGGTAAGAAACCAAGGATTCCTCACCACACAGAGCCCCATCACCCTACATCCCAACCTCTTGCCTTCCTGGACACCATATTCTACTTCACCCACAATCACTGTGCACCTACTGGCCACTTAAGAGCCGCAGGATGGACGATATGAAGTGCAGCTATCTCTCAGTAGCCCACACAAATGCCAGCCCTGAGAGCCACTGGTGGAGGTGAGATCTGCATCTGGATCCCACTGCCCTCTGGATCTCAGTTCCCTCCTCTGTCACAGGTAAGGGCTGGACTAGGGGATGTCTCCAAGGTCCCTCCCTGCAAACACCACGTGCATCTACTATGGTGTTATGGTTTGGATCTAAATATCCCCCAAATGTCATATATTTCAATACTGGG